>WNWK01007744.1:0-90995 GCA_009830355.1 Cherax destructor
AAACGTTGTCAATAAAAGATCACATTATACTGCTCATGTACATAAGAACATAAGAAAGGAGGAACACTGCAGCAGGCCTGTTGGCCCATACTAGGCAGGTCCTTCACAATCCGTCCCACTAACAGAATATTTGCTCAACCCAATTTTCAATGCTACCCAAGAAATAAGCTTTGACAATTTTACCCACTCATGCGCGAGTCCCACCCCAAATCCAACCCCTCTCACTCATGAATTTATCCAACCTAAATTTGAAACTACCCAAGGTCCTAGCTTCAATAACCTACTAGGCAGACTGTTCCACTCATCAACTACCCTATTTCCAAACCAATACTTTCCTATATCCTTTCTAAATCTAAACTTATCTAACTTGAATCCATTATTGCGGTTCTCTCTTGGAAAATATCCTCAAGACCTTATTTATATCCCCTTTGTTAATACCCATTTTCCACTTGTATACCTCGATCATGTCTCCCCTCATTCTACGTCTTACAAGTGAATGTAATTTTAGGGTCTTCAATCTTTCTTCGTAAGGAAGATTTCTAATGCTATGTATTAATTTAGTCATTCTACGCTGAATGTTTTCTAACGAATTTATGTCCATTCTGTAATATGGAGACCAGAACTGAGCTGCGTAATCTAGGTGAGGCCTTACTAATGATGTATAAAGCTGTAATATAACCTCTGGACTTCTGTTGCTAACACTTCTTGATATAAATCCCAGTAATCTATTTGCCTTATTACGTACGCTTAGGCATTGCTGTCTTGGTTTAAGGTTGCTGCTTACCATCACCCCCAAGTCCTTCTCGCAATCTGTATGGCTAAGTTCTACGTTATTTAACTTATAAGTGCTTGGGTTATGGACACTCCCGAGCTTCAGAACCTTGCATTTATCTACATTGAACTGCATCTGCCACTTTTCTGACCACGAATTAAGTTTGTCTAAATCTTTCTGAAGTTCTATGACATCTATGTTTGAATCAATTATCCTACCTATCTTCGTGTCGTCGGCGAATTTGCTCATATCACTAGTAATTCCCTCATCAAGGTCATTGATATATATTATAAATAACAATGGGCCTAAGACTGATCCCTGTGGAACATCACTTGTTACAAGTCCCCATTCGGATTTAACCCCATTTATGCACACTCTCTGCTTCCTATTGGTGAGCCATGACTCGATCCATGACAGCCCTTTTCCCCCAATGCCATGAGCTGCCACTTTCTTTAACAGTCTCTGGTGCGGTACTCTATCAAAAGCCTTACTAAAGTCTAAATAAACAATATCGAATTCTTTATCGTGATCAACAGCCTCAAAAGCTTTACTGAAGAAGGTTAATAAATTAGATAGGCAGGAACGGCCCCTCGTGAATCCATGCTGGGTATCAATAATCAAATTATGGTTATCTAGATGGCTTCTAATAATATCAGCTATAATTGACTCTAGTAATTTGCCTACAATTGAGGTCAGGCTTATTGGGCGGTAGTTTGACGGTAGTGACTTGTCCCCTGCTTTAAAAATAGGAATTACATTAGCCATCTTCCACATATCAGACACTACACCTGTTTGAAGAGATAAATTAAAAATGTTAGATATTGGTTCACAGAGTTCCATTTGCATTCCTTAAGAACCCTTGCAAAAGCTCATCAGGACCCGGCGATTTATTTTGTTTCAGTCGGTCCAGCTGTTTCATAATCATTTCGCTAGTGACTGTGATATTACATAATTTATCTTCTTCTGGGCCTCTGTAAAAATTAATTACTGGGATATTATTAATGTCTTCCTGTGTGAAACCGAGAAGAAAATAATTATTAAAATAGAGCACATATCATTCTCCTTGTCAGTAAGATGCCCAAAGTTATTTTTAAGGGGACCTATCTTATCCCTAACTTTTGTTCTATAAACTTGGAAAAAACTTTTTGGATCCCTAGCAACTTTAATTTCATAGTCCCGTTTAGCTTTTCTTATTCCCTTTTTAACGTCCCTCTTAATGTCAGTATACTGATTTATAAGATGACCCTCACCTCTTTTTATGCGCCTATAAATTCCTTTCTTCTGCCCTAAAAGATATTTGAGCCTATTATTCATCCATTTTGGGTCATTTCTACTTGATCTAATTTCTTTATACGGGATAAATGTTCTTTGGGCAGCCTGTATAGTGTTAAGAAAACTGTCATATTGATAGCTCTCTTCTTCACCCCAGTCCACAGTTGATAAGTGTTCTCTAAGTCCATTATAATCTGCTAAGCGAAAATCTGGGACCATTACTGAATTATCCCTACTATCATACATCCATTCAATGCTAAAGGTAATTGACTTGTGGTCGCTTGAGCCGAGTTCCTCTGTAATTTCTAAATTATTTACAAGGGTTTCCCTGCTTGCCAGAACCAAGTAAGAACATAAGAACATAAGAAAGGAGGAACACTGCAGCAGGCCTGTTGGCCCATACTAGGCAGGTCCTTCACAATCCGTCCCACTAACAGAATATTTGCTCAACCCAATCTTCAATGCTACCCAAGAAATAAGCTTTGACAATTCTACCCACTCATGCGAGTCCCACTCAAATCCAACCCTCTCACTCATGAATTTATCCAACCTAAATTTGAAACTACCCAAGGTCCTAGCTTCAATAACCCTACTAGGCAGACTGTTCCACTCATCAACTACCCTATTTCCAAACCAATACTTTCCTATATCCTTTCTAAATCTAAACTTATCTAACTTGAATCCATTATTGCGGGTTCTCTCTTGGAGAGATATCCTCAAGACCTTATTTATATCCCCTTTGTTAATACCCATTTTCCACTTGTATACCTCGATCATGTCTCCCTCATTCTACGTCTTACAAGTGAATGTAATTTTAGGGTCTTCAATCTTTCTTCGTAAGGAAGATTTCTAATGCTATGTATTAATTTAGTCATTCTACGCTGAATGTTTTCTAACGAATTTATGTCCATTCTGTAATATGGAGACCAGAACTGAGCTGCGTAATCTAGGTGAGGCCTTACTAATGATGTATAAAGCTGTAATATAACCTCTGGACTTCTGTTGCTAACACTTCTTGATATAAATCCCAGTAATCTATTTGCCTTATTACGTACGCTTAGGCATTGCTGTCTTGGTTTAAGGTTGCTGCTTACCATCACCCCCAAGTCCTTCTCGCAATCTGTATGGCTAAGTTCTACGTTATTTAACTTATAAGTGCTTGGGTTATGGACACTCCCGAGCTTCAGAACCTTGCATTTATCTACATTGAACTGCATCTGCCACTTTTCTGACCACGAATTAAGTTTGTCTAAATCTTCCTGAAGTTCTATGACATCTATGTTTGAATCAATTATCCTACCTATCTTCGTGTCGTCGGCGAATTTGCTCATATCACTAGTAATTCCCTCATCAAGGTCATTGATATATATTATAAATAACAATGGGCCTAAGACTGATCCCTGTGGAACACCACTTGTTACAAGTCCCCATTCGGATTTAACCCCATTTATGCACACTCTCTGCTTCCTATTGGTGAGCCATGACTCGATCCATGACAGCACTTTTCCCCCAATGCCATGAGCTGCCACTTTCTTTAACAGTCTCTGGTGCGGTACTCTATCAAAAGCCTTACTAAAGTCTAAATAAACAATATCGAATTCTTTATCGTGATCAACAGCCTCAAAAGCTTTACTGAAGAAAGCCTCAAAAGCTTTACTGAAGAGCCTCAAAAGCTTTACTGAAGTCAAGTAGGTTATTTCCCCTTGTAGGTTCTGTTACAAACTGCTTCAAAAAGCAATCCTGAACTACTTCTAAAAAGTCGTTAGATTCTAAATTCCCTGTCATGAAATTCCAATCAATCTGACTAAAGTTAAAGTCCCCTAGAATTACTACGTTATCGTGTCTTGTGGCCTTAACAATTTCCTCCCATAGTAGTCTCCCTTGTTCCCTATCTAAGTTTGGAGGACGGTAAATCACGCCTAAAATCAATTTTTCACACCCCTCTGAAAATTCTATCCAGACAGACCCTGTATGTGTTAATTCAGACTTTATACCCGTTTTTATGCAACAATTTAAATGATCACAGACATAGAGTGCCACCCCACCCCCTTTCCCGATACTTCTGTCTACTTGGAACAATTTAAAACCCTGAATGTGACATTCGGCAGGCAAGTCCCGATTTTTCATATTAAACCATGTCTCAGTTATTGCAAAAACATCAATATTTCCCGTACTTGCAACTAATCTCAACTCGTCCATCTTATTCCTAGCACTACGACTATTGGTGTAATATATATTTAGAGACCCTCCTTTCTCTTTACCCTTCCTGCTCATCTCTGTTTTTCCACTATACCTATTACTGTCCTTGTCATCTAGTGTCACTAGGGAAAAATAAACACATAAGCAGTATAATGTGATCCTTTATTGACAACGTTTCGACCACGCAGTGGGCTTTATCGAGTCACAGACAGATCTACCTGGAAAATGAGTAACATGAATATATATAGGGTATAGTCAGGTGGAGAATGCTGGGTCAGGTGGAGAAAGCTGCATGTGACAATCTTAAAAGTAGTGTGATAGTTAAAAACATTGTGTAACTTAAAGGACCTGCAGTGTTCCATTCTTGAGTTCTAGGTGGGATAGCGTTGAAGAAGTTTCTTGGCAATAGGTTCAGCTATGTTGTAGAAGCCTTTGTTCTGGTTGAAGTTGTTGGATATACAGATAAGTGATGATTCCAGGATTCTTCGGTATTGCGTGTTGTCTTCTCTGGCGATGAGTCTTGCGTTTCTGTAGTTGATTAAATGGTTGTGTAAATTTCGGTGTTGAACACAGGCATTTCTTGAGTCGTCAGATCTGCCTGCGTACTGGTGTTCTGAAATGCGTGTTTGTAGGTCTCTGGATGTTTCGCCAACGTATAATTTGCTGCAGCCATTACAAGGGATTGTGTATACCCCTGCCGTGGATTGAAGTTTTTCCTGTCTGTTACTGGTAATGTCCTTGATGGTGGTGGATGTGGAGGTGGATACTCGGAATGAGGTCTTAGAAAAAATGTTGGAAACGTGTTTGGACTATGTATCTCTTCTCAGCAGTGTCTTCTCTGGGTGTGTTGAAGATGTTTAATGCCCGTCGTCTGCAGTCTCTAATGAAGTGACGAGGATAGTGAAGTTTGGAAAAAACTTGTTTAATGAGGGAGCATTCTTCTTCAAGGAACTCACTGCTGCAGATTCTGAGTGCGCGCAGGAAAAAGCCTATAATTACACCACGTTTAGTTTTGGTGTCGTGCTGAGAAGAGATACATAGTCCTTCCCACCAACTCCATTTCCAAACACGTTTCCAACATTTTTTCTAAGACCTCATTCCGAGTATCCACCTCCACATCCACCACCATCAAGGACATTACCAGTAACAGACAGGAAAAACTTCAATCCACGGCAGGGGTATACACAATCCCTTGTAATGGCTGCAGCAAATTATACGTTGGCGAAACATCCAGAGACCTACAAACACGCATTTCAGAACACCAGTACGCAGGCAGATCTGACGACTCAAGAAATGCCTGTGTTCAACACCGAAATTTACACAACCATTTAATCAACTACAGAAACGCAAGACTCATCGCCAGAGAAGACAACACGCAATACCGAAGAATCCTGGAATCATCACTTATCTGTATATCCAACAACTTCAACCAGAACAAAGGCTTCTACAACATAGCTGAACCTATTGCCAAGAAACTTCTTCAACGCTATCCCACCTAGAACTCAAGAATGGAACACTGCAGGTCCTTTAAGTTACACAATGTTTTTAACTATCACACTACTTTTAAGATTGTCACATGCAGCTTTCTCCACCTGACCCAGCATTCTCCACCTGACTATACCCTATATATATTCATGTTACTCATTTTCCAGGTAGATCTGTCTGTGACTCGATAAAGCCCACTGCGTGGGCGAAACGTTGTCAATAAAGGATCACATTATACTGCTTATGTGTTTATTTTTCCATTGTGTCGGTATTTTATACCACTTATTTCCATAGTGTCACTAGCTTTCCACTATCCACCTTATTCTGCCTATTACTAGTTCTCCTACAACTTATAATATTACTACACTGGGACTTCTCTGTTTTCCCCCCAAAACCCATACCACTAACTATTTCTAGTTTAAAGCCCTAACAGCTCCCTCCACTACAGTTGCCAGTGCCCCCACCCCAGACCTGGATAAGTGAACCCCATCCCTGGCATACATGTCATTTCTGCCATAGAAGAGGTCCCAGTTGTCAATGAATGTTACTGAATTTTCCTTACAGTATTTGTCCAGCCAGCAATTGACACCAATTGCCCTGGACAGCCATTCATTTCAACTCCTCTCCTTGGAAAAATACCACATATGACAGGGTTCCCACCCTTCTTCCTAATTATGTCTATTGCTGACCTAAACCTGCTAGTCAGGTCCTCACTCCTACGTCTGCCAACATCGTTGCCTCCAGCACTGAGACAGATAATAGGATTGCTCCCATTACCTCTCATGATGTCGTCCAGACGGATAACAATATCCTCCATCCCAGCCCCAGGAAAGCAAACCCTCTGTCTCCTACTCCTATCAATCAAACAGAAAGCCCTATCCATGTACCTAACCTGACTGTCCCCAACAACAACAATGTTTTTACCTTCCTTTGTGTCTTTCGTCGTGACGCTACCAGAAGTCGACTCGCATTCATCGGGTAGCACGGAGAATGGGTTCGATGTTTCCACAACATTCTCCTGGGTCTTCGTTGTTTCTACCTCTCCACCCGTCCTCTTGAGCCTTAACTTTGTCCCATGCGTTTTAGCCACTGTCCAGGTTCCTTTCCTGGCTTGAGGATTCTCAACAGGAGGATTACTACGAATCCTCTTGTTTTCCTCAGTCAGTCGCTGTATCTCAAGCTTAGCTACCCTCAGTTCTTCCTTCAGCTGCTGGTAGAGTAGCTCAAGAGAGGACATCTTCTTCAGATTGACAGAGAGCACACAAGACACGTCTTCACTGAGTTAAGTCAGGTCCACCACTCAAATTATCCTCAGTTATACCCTCCAGTCAGCACCTCAGGAGAGAATCCCCAGTTATACCCTCCAGTGTTTGTTTTTCCATTGTGTCGCTATTTTATACCATTTATTTCCACTGTAATACGGTGACCAGAAGTGTGAAGCATAATCTAAATGAGACTTAACCAAAGATATAGAGTTGAAGAACAACCTGAGGACTTCTATTATTTATGCTCCTTGATGTGAATCCATGGATTCCGTTCGCTTTATTGCAAACATTTATGCACTGTTGTCTTGGTTTTAGATTACTGCTAACCAGAACTCCCAAATCCTTTTCGCAATCAGTAACATTAAGATCTACATTATTTAGTTTACAAGTGGCATGATTATTTTCTTGTTCAATGATTAGAACTTTGTATTTGTCTATATTAAAATGTATCTGCCACTTCTCCGACCACTGCATCAGTCTATTCAAATCTTCCTGGAGTGCTCTAATGTCTTCATTAGAATGAATAAGGCGACCTATTTTGGTGTTATCAGCAAACTTGATTATGTCAAAGTCGTTTATATAAATTGTGAACAACAAGGGGCCCAACACTGACCTTTGTGGAACACCACTCATGATGCGCCCCCACTATGATTTCTTCTCATTTATGAAAACTCTCTGATGAATATCTGTCAACCATGCTTCTACCCAGGAAAACGTTTCTCCTTCTATTCCGTGTGCCTTAATTTTCCTAAATAGCCTCTTGATGTGGAACTCTCTCAAAAGCCTTACTGAAATCCATGTACACTATCATATTCATTTCCGTGATCTACCTCCTCAAATACCGTGGTGAAAAGTTAGTAAATTCGTAAGACAGGAACGCCCCTTAAAAAAAACCGTGCTCAGATTCATTAATCAATTTATGCCTTTCAAGATGGCAACGAATTGCCTCGGCAATTATTGATTCAATAAATTTTTCCACCTGGGGGGTGGGCATAACAGTTCTGGAAAATACCGATATTTTCCACACCGCTACACATGCCATCCTCTCTCCCCGCACCAGTGTGGCGCGCTGCACCCTTTGGGAACCACTGCTCTGAAGCATAGCTTTATACACAATGTTTTACACTCCCCACACACACAACGCATATTTCTAGGCTTTGACAGCCGTCTTAACTTGTGAACACAGACTTAGCATTTTTTTCTGAGCAGCTTTCTTTTCTTGTTAACAGCAGTACATGCAGGTTGTGCTGGTGGTGTGACCTGGTGTTTCTGTATTTGTTTGATGACAGAAACAGAAGAGGCCAAATGGTGGTCTATTCAATCTTTATCTGCTACATATTTTAGGCATTCAGCATTGCAATGTCCACAAGATGTAAGAAAAGTTTAATGTACCACTTATAACTCTTCCAGACACAATCAACAAACCCAATCTGCATGTCATGCTGATCCACCAAATGTATACTGTTATTGTGGCAGCTGGTCTCACAATAGATTCATTCGTTCTTCCGTTCTTCTTCCCAATTTATTTAATTTCGTGCACGAGGATGAATGTCGTCAAACGAGTTCGCTACTGTATATTACTAGTAGCTGTTGGTTTGTATAACTGTTATTTTCATTAGGGGTTCTGAGAAATAAATTTCAGAATGATTAAGTTCATCGGAGTCGTCCCTCAGGGCACAATTTGGAAGAATTCCACTGTATGCGTTGTCAATTTTATGAGTTGGAACAAAATGTACATCATCCTGCCTATCCCAGATAGGATCTGCTGGAGTTTGCTGGATATTGGCGACCAGTTGTGGTACTGATGGTACCGGTGATGATGTGTGGTGAGTGGGGATGCCTGTGGCGTGTGACCTGGCTCCCTCAAAGGGCAGGTTCTTGTGCCACGTGTTTCTTTGTCCCAGGTGCCACAGGCGTCGCCAACATTGTCTGCGGTTCACCATCACTTTCACTTGCTTTCGTTTGATCCCGTAATCTTCCACATTCCTTGAGAATATCTCTTGGAACATTACCTAACAGCGTGGAGTGGCAAATAAATTGACGCTTTTCAGGTGAAGAATAATCACTATCTCTTACATGATCATAAAAACATAAGAATGTAGGAACACTGTGGAAGACCTACTGGCCCATACAAGGCAGGTCCTTACCATAACCACCCCTTCTCAAAGCTACCCAAGAATATACTCCCGTACCCACGACACCAGTCAAACCCAGCTCCTCCCACTCATATATTTTTCCAGTCTCTTTTTAAAGCTACCCAGGGTCCTGGCCTCGATTACCCTACTCGGAAGACTGTTCCAAAACAACAGTCACTATCACTATCACGTGTTTCTAAACCGCGATAGAATACTAGCTTTCGCTTACTGTATGTAAATGGAAATATAAACACTTAAGCAGTATAATGTGATCCTTTATTGACAACGTTTCGCCCACGCAGTGGGCTTTATCAAGTCACAAACAGATCTACCTGGATAAAAGGTACACGAGTATTTATAGGATTTAGTCAGGTGGAGAATGCTGGGTCAGGTGGAGAATGCTGCATGAGACAATCTTCCAAGTAGGGTGATAGAGTCTAGAACCTTGGGTAGCTTTAAAAAGAGATTGGATAAGTATAAGAGTTGACCTTCTGCAGTGTTCCTCCATCCTTAAGTACTTATGTGGGATAGGGATGAAGAAGTTTCTTAGCAAGGGGTTCAGCTATGTTGTAGAAGCCGTTGTTCTGGTTGAAGTTGTTGGATATGCAGATAAGTGATGATTCCAGGATTCTTCGGTATTGAGTGTTGTCTTCTCTGGCGATAAGTCTTGCGTGTGAATTTCGGTATTGAACAGGCATTCCTTGGATCGTCAGATCTGCCTGCGTACTGGTGTTCTGAAATACGTGTTTGGAGGTCTCTGGATGTTTCGCCGACGTATAATTTGCTGCAGTCATTACAAGGGATTATGCATACCCTGCAGTGGATTGAAGCTTGTCCTGTCTATTACTGGTAATGTACTTGATGGTGGTGGATGTGGAGGTAGATACTTGTAATGAGGTATTGGAAACGTGTTTGGCAATGGAGTTGGTGGGGAGGATTATGTATCTCGTCTCGGCAGTGTCTTATCTGGGTGTGTTGAAGATGTTTAATGCCCGTCGTCTACAGTCTCTAATGAAGTGACGAGGATATTGAAGTTTAGAAAAAACTTGCTCAATAAGGGAGCATTCTTCCTCAAGGAACTCACTGCTGCAGATTCTGAGTGTGCGCAGGAAAAAGCCTATAATTACACCACGTTTAGTTTAGGTGTCGTGGTGAGAGTAGAAGTGGAGAAGATCGTGTTGGTTGGTAGGTTTTCGATAGACTTTAAAACGAAGTTCATGGTCAGCTTTTCACTGCATGGAAAGGTTGTAGAGTCAGGCGCATTGACGCCTTAGGTAGATGGTTGGGGGTCAACGAGGGTTTCAGCACTATTCCCTCTATTTTTTCCAGTCACTTTCAGTCACTTTTCTTCAGAACCGTATAAACTCTTTTTGAGATTCTATATCTCTGTTGTTGGATCAGTCACAGAGTAATAAAATATGCATGATCTGCCTAAAGGTAAGAGCATTGTGTCAGAACAGTATTTTGAACAAAGCTGAACCAACATAGCATTCACTTGATGCTTTGCTGAGAGGCCCGTATTTTTTTTTTAATACTGCAAACATCGAGCTTTCAGACCTGTTCTCCTATGCCATCCGTTGCAAATTTTAAGGCACTCAATAAAATATGTTTACATACGGGAACAATGATAGGGTTAAAGTTTTTATTTACAGTGAATAAGAATCAAGAACTAATTACAATCAGATCTGGAAAAATCAAACTATGATGATAATATCATATTCATAAAAGTTATTTTGGCTCACCTCTGATGTGGTGATGTTCAGTCTAAAAAATTAAATAATAATAATAATAATAATAATAATAATAATAATAATAATAATAAAAATAAAAATTATAATAAAAATTATAATAATAATAAATTATCGTTATTTATATAAACCCATAAGAAAATGCCTGTAGATAAAAGCCGGTTATCTAATATAAAAGTTACTCGAAAACTGGGAAAAGTAGCATTGTCCTAATTGCGACCATTGGGATAATCGACAAAGTCGATTTATAGAATTAATCAATTTACACCATCCATCTGATGCCGTTTCAGTAGCTTTTCATAGCGGTTTTTAGCCTTCTTGAGAATAGACGACTGATGTCTAAGGGAGGACCATCCCACAAGGAAGCTGCCACTACCTTGTTCAGCCTCAATACAGATTTCCAAACGGATTAATTTATTGTTATAAAGTAATAATATTGGTAGAATTACCGACAATATGTTAAGTAAAAGGACACAAATGCAACTAATGTGACATTTTATTGTGGCAACGTTTCGCTCTCCTAAGAGCTTACCGAATTTGTAGTCCTGAGTTTCTTGACGAGGAGTGTACATACATTCACCAAACTTTCACTGATTTACATTTTCCTTCCTTTTTCATCAAAGATTACAAGAAAAGAGCTCTTCAGATCATTAATTTTCCACGCGTCAACACCACTCCAAACAAAGTTATAATTCTTCCCAACAGCCAGGTTGCATCCAACATTTCTAAAGTATTTGCACATGCTAACACTAGAGTCGCCATCGCTTCCAGTACTTCTATAAAGGATCTAACCAGGACAAAATCCAAGCACCTTGAACCAGTCAACGCAGGGGTCTACACTATACCATGTGGAGGCTGCGACAGGATTTATGTAGGAGAAACAGTAAGAAACCTCGAAACACGAATCAAAGAACACATTAATGCTTGTAGGAACGATAACCTGAACAACGCCTGCGTACAACACCGAAATTCCAACAATCATCTCATGAAATTCAAAGACGCCCGACTAGTAATCAAAGAAACTAATTTCCGTAGACGCAAGTGCCTTGAATCAGCACTTATCGCTGTTTCTAACACAATTAAACAAAGCAAAGGCAGCTTCACCATTTCTGAAGTCTTAGCAAGAATCCTCCTGAAAACAGTGAACCCTACCATCACATAGTCTCTACTGCTAATTCAACACAAGCACATCGTAGATGTGGAACACTCCTACAGGCCTTCTCTATTCCAACCTCCAGCAGAAATATTTGTCTAACCTATTTTTATACTACCCATGTAATTGTTTTATCATCTTTTACTCATGTGCAAATTGATTGTTCTACCTTATTGTATTACTACTACTACTACGACTTATATCACTACTACTTCTACCACCACTAGTATTACACCTCACTTGGAGAGTATATATATACCCTCTGTGTCCATGTATCGCTTGTAACGGCTTGAAAAAGCTCCTGGAGAGCGAAACGTTGCCACAATAAAATGTCACATTAGTTGCATTTGTGTCATTTTACTTAACATTGTTATAAAGGTTTGTGTATTTTTAACATTTTAATTTTTTCCCGATTACCCGCTTGAGGCCCGAAAAAAAAATCGATTACCATCTGCATTGGCCATTGAGTTTTATGGCTATTTTTGACTATGAGGAGACAGTCGCCAGAATTCACACAAGTATGACTGAAAGGCTCCACTGCATCGTAGTAATGTTTTTTTTAAAGATAATTTACAGTCTCACATTGTTCCGTTTCGCAAGAGTTTTATTTAATTTTTTTATCTTGATTACAGTTGATATCTTTATTGTTTGGATGTACAACACAAAGCTGGCATGTGTTCCACTTCCACACGTCTCCCATTCAGTAGATGTGACAGAGTTAATGTTTCAAACTATTTGGACTCTCCCTCGTAGGTCAATGGATGTTTTCCGATTCTGTTATTATTGTCCTCCCTCGAAACAGTTTGAAAAAATCCTCTAAGGCGAGTTTGTCAGTGAAGAACCTTTTTAAGCATCTTTGACATTTGCGATCGTACTAAAGGAAAAGTCTCTCTGCTAGGATGACCTGAAGGTTATGAACTTTTCGCAGTTGAGTGGATGTAGATTTTGAATTTCTTGACTTCGAAAAATTTCTTTGATATATTGAGAGTCAGCAATACAAATCGATCCATTGATGGATAACATTATTCGGGGATTTGATCAGCGCAGGTAAACAGTAAGCCATAGACTTTATAGCCATGATTATGAGGTTTACATGTTACAATTACAAACCCTCTATTATTTTCACCCATTACTTCATAAGGTTTTATTACTTGCATTGTCTCTTGTGGTACTGGTGAGAAACCTGGATACGCATGGACTCTGGCATCGATCCGACAACAGATCACACGAAGAGGAGAGAAGACTTGAAAACGACAGTAGGCCAAATGGGCAATCTAACTGAACATGAACTTTAAATTATTCTCTCAATCTGGGGGTTGGCAATGGATGGAGGGCATCCTAATAAGAAGGTTAGCTTAGTGAGAGCTAGATATTTGGCGAGGAGATAGAAGGAACTGTGGGCATCAATGTTATCGATCCTAATTTCAATCTTTTTGAAGTCAGATATTTTTTTATAAATTCTCACAAATTAATTTAGACCAAAGTGCCAAGGAGAGAGCAATTATTGGAATTAAGAACTCGCACTTCTTGCTGTGAATTGCTTAATGGTGTGTGTTGGCTCGAGTACACTATCTCATATACGTAAGTGTTGATATATGTAGGAATTACTCTGTAGTACACAAATAACCCACACATAGGAGACAAACTTATGACGACGTTTCGGTCTTACTTAGACCATTAACTATCCACACACAGAATCGCGAAGGGAAGGGAACAAGAATATATACGAAAGGGAAAAGGGAGGGGAACACCGAGAGGAAGTAGTATTAGTGTAGTAGTAGTAGTCGTAGTTACTAGCAATCTGCCTGTTTGTCATCATCCAAGAGCCAGATGATATGATTTCTGGTCAGTTCCTAGGAAAATAGTTTGATACCTAAATAGGAGAGGAAAATGAACCTACCTGCTGGATATGTTTACCTGAGTGGATTTTATGTTTCCCACTCATAAATTTCGTGCCGCTATGTAATGTGAGTGGATAAAAAGATTAAGACAAAATAAATAATCATGAAGTCTTCTAACACTATGTACAAGGATTACTTATAATATCAAAGTTGTTTCAAAGTGAAATACTCCTCAAAACATGGAAATATATGTCATATTGCTTAACTATATTGGATAATCTTAGGACAATTATTTATAACTTATTTCAGGTTCGAGGGAATATCCAGGGTTATATCTACATTCTGTCAGACCACCTACCATAAAACATATATTAACAAGAAAATCCTATGATTTTACAATTGTTTCAAGACGTTATACTCATGGAAACAAGGAAATAACTACAGTGTGAGCTTTGTGACTGAATTCCCCTATTAGTTTCATAGAAGTGGAATGAATAAATCATATTCATGCCACTGCCACACACTGTTTGCTGGCACGGAAGCTAGTTACGGAACAGCAGCTCCTGATTTCATTGTTTACTTATGCCAGTTAAGCATGCTAATTCGTCGGAAACAATAATCTGTATAATTAACCATGATGCACTGTGTGGATTCTCAAGGCCTTAGATTTTTTTCTAAGGTATGAATGTATTTAGAAGACCCTAAGAGTTGTGTTGAGGTCAAAAATATTGACAGATGGAAGATCTGGAGATATGAAAAGTTGTGAGTACTAGTACGCGGGACACAGGATCCACAGACACATACTAGTACGTTGGACACAGAATCCACAGATACATACTAGTACGTTGGACACAGGATCCACAGATACATACTAGTACGTTGGACACAGGATCCACAGACACATACTAGTACGTTGGACACATGATCCACAGACACATACTAGTACGTTGGACACAGGATCCACAGACACATACTAGTACGTTGGACACAAGATCCACAGACACATACTAGTACGTTGGACACAGGATCCACAGATACATACTAGTACGTTGGACACAGGATCCACAGACACATACTAGTACGTTGGACACAGGATCCACATACACATACTAGTACGTTGGACACAGGATCCACATATACATACTAGTACGTTGGACACAGGATCCACAGACACATACTAGTACGTTAGACACAGGATCCACAGACACATACTAGTACGTTGGACACAGGATCCACAGATACATACTAGTACGTTGGACACAGGATCCACAGACACATACTAGTACGTTGGACACAGGATCCACAGAAACATACTAGTACGTTGGACACAGGATCCACAGATACATACTAGTACGTTGGACACAGGATCCACATACATATACTAGTACGTTGGACACAGGATCCACATACATATACTAGTACGTTGGACACAGGATCCACATACATATACTAGTACGTTGGACACAGGATCCACATACATATACTAGTACGTTGGACACAGGATCCACATATACATACTAGTACGTTGGACACAGGATCCACAGACACATACTAGTACGTTGGACACAGGATCCACAGACACATACTAGTACGTTGGACACAGGATCCACAGATACATACTAGTATGTTGGACACAGGATCCACAGATACATACTAGTACGTTGGACACAGGATCCACAGACACATACTAGTACGTTGGACACAGGATCCACAGATACATACTAGTACGTTGGACACAGGATCCACAGATACATACTAGTACGTTGGACACAGGATCCACATACATATACTAGTACGTTGGACACAGGATCCACATACATATACTAGTACGTTGGACACAGGATCCACATACATATACTAGTACGTTGGACACAGGATCCACATACATATACTAGTACGTTGGACACAGGATCCACAGATACATACTAGTACGTTGGACACAGGATCCACAGATACATACTAGTACGTTGGACACAGTTTAAGAGATAAAAAAAAACGGCATAGCGCTGCATGGCGATTTTTTTTCTAGTTTTCTTTTCTCATTTATATACAGTTTTAAATTCACTATAATAAAATAAGAAAATATATTTGATTTTGATATTTTAAGAAAATCCCATTGGATAAAAGTAACAAAAAATGGAAAAAATGGTACCCACGCTGCTCAAAATTAATATAAAAATGCCTATAAGATGTACCCGCATTCAGGCTCTGATGTTGATCACAACATGGAAAACAATTTACTTAATATAAGTTGCAAATTTAAATTTACAAACCTCAATGTGAGCGGCAAACTTGGTGAAGGTTTGAAGCCGATCAGAAAAGACATTCATCATTAACTGATTAAGGATATTCAAAAGTTTATAACAATTTCATTAAAATTTCAGATCTGCAACTCTAAATAAATTTATGGAGAATCATCCTTCATATAGAATGTATGGGCAATAATATTTTGAAGCAAATCTGAAAAAGCATTCTTTAGTTATTGAATAAAAGTATCAATTATTTTTTTAACATACCGGCCGTCTCCCACCGAGGCAGATGACCCGAAAAAGAAGAAAACTTCTAAAATATTTTCTTCTTTTTACATTTAGTAATATATATACAGAAGGGGATACTAGCCCAATGATCCCGGTATTTTAGTCGCCTTTTAGGCTTTTACGACACACATGGATTACGGAGGAGAGATTCTTTTCCACTTTAATAAAATTAACAAATTGGGATTTTTTTTTAATCATCCGGCCATCTCCCACCAAGGTAGGGTGACCCAAAATGAAGAAACCCCTTGACCATCATTCTCTCCATCACTATCTCGCCAGAAAGGAGGCAATATTACAGCTCAAATATCTTCATTCCTTCTTCAGATTGCAGGCATTGCACTTCCCACCTCCAGGACACAAGTCTGGCTAACCGGTTTTTTGAATCCCTTCATTCATGTTACCTTGGGAATTATGCCACACAATAGCAGCGTAACCCTTATGATCAGGAAACAAAAGTTGTGATAATTTGACGCCTATCAGATGAGTCATTATCCAGTTATGAAACGGATTCCAAACTTCTCCAAAGCGACAACTCAAGATTCCAAAGTAGAATGACACATTTTATTTCTTTCAGGACTGTGTATTTATTAGAGATGATGAAAAATATATACGTATTATTGTTTGAACATTTTCTCGGGACACGTAGACAATAGTTTAGTATGATATGCATAATTAAATTATTTCAGGTATTTAACCTCAGAATTTATCAAATCTTCACTTGCACACACACAAAAATTCCTTTTAGGACGAGTAAAAATACTATTAACTTTATATAAATTTGGAAAACAAGTGAGATAATTTAAACCACATTCAGTAATGTTAGTGGAAGAAAACAAAATGAAAATACTTTTTATATGTTTATTGGAAACGTTTCGGTCTTGGGACTTTGATCACTTTACATTTATAGTGACTACTGACCCAGGACCGAAATATTTCCCTTAAACACGTTCTACGTGAGTATCAAATACATTTATGCCTGGACCAGTATATGTTAGTTTTCCATATACAGTAGTTAAAAATTTACCAAACTATAATTCATAACCAAAGTATCTGGAAATGACAATGCCAAAATTTCTTAATTTTCAAATGTTAATTTCATGATAAGATATTGAGAGTTGAGACATACTACACACTTAATTCGGAGCGATCAATCCCTATAAATTAAGAAAGCTTCTTCTATATATCTGCCATAAAATAAGATTCCGAAGGCTAGTGGACAAGTATCTAATCATATTTCCCCATAGTAAGAAGGAAATGTATTTTTCAGAAACGCCAAAAGGGCACAATACCGCGACTGGAACAATACACAAATAACCCGCATATAAAATAAAGAAGTTAATGAAGACGTTTCGGACTAGTCAATGACTACTAGTTAATGGTGCAAGTCGGATCGAAACCTCGTCATAAGATTCTTCTATGTGCGGGTTATTTGAACATTATCTTTTCAGAAGTTGAGGTGAGCCCATCACTGCTGAATGCAGGTTACTATTTAAATATAAAACTTATATCTAAAAGATACATTTTCTGTAAAGTATTTTATATCTAAACCACATCTACTTACGTTGTCCTGTGTTATTTTATTCAGTAAGATAATTATAGGTTATATGACATTAAAAGTTGATGATGAAAAAGGTTATTAAAATTAAACGACTCGAATCTTGCTTGACACGTTAAGAAATTTGAAAATTATACCATTTGGGCCGCCAAGCAGAAAGATAAATTTATGCTCATTCGATTATACCTCTCAGGCAATTGAAGGACGTGATGGTAGAGGAAGAAAACGGGGAATGAAGAGGAGAAAGTAGTAGGAGGGAACAGGAAGAGGAAGTATGGTGAGGAAGGCAAGAGGAAGAAATGTGGGAATAGACAAAACAATTAAGGAATGAAATATAATGGATAAAACAACAGGAAAGTGATGGAGCAAGAGGGTAATACAACTATAAACAAAAATACCTTCGAAGAGTTCAGGTGAGATCCTTAAAATACAATTATATTATAATTTATGCTTTGTAATTTGTTTTACCTGTGCTTATATCTCCGAGGGACATACAGTAGCCCTCGAGGGACATACAGTAGCCCTCGAGGAACATACAGTAGCCCTCGATACACACACTATCCAATGCCGAGAAAGGTGGAAGATGAGGAGGAGTTTGAGGTAAAAAGTTTTATAAAAAATGATGGACAGAACCTATTGACTCCAGGCTGAGGGACTGACTACCTCAAACTCCTATTCATCTACCACCTTTCCCTGCATTGAACTAAAGAAGCCATTGCGTGGCGAAACGTTTCCAGAATAAAAATACCCAAATGTTGCACAAATGTCTCATTTCTCGTCAAAGGAAGAGTAAATGGGATGAAGCTGGGTGCATCTGAGACAACCAGAGCTGAGGATGAAGCTGGGTGCATCTGAGACAACCAGAGCTGAGGATGAAGCTGGGTGCATCTGAGACAACCAGAGCTGAGGATGATGCTGGGTGCATCTGAGACAACCAGAGCTGAGGATGAAGCTGGGTGCATCTGAGACAACCAGAGCTGAGGATGATGTTGGGTGCATCTGAGACAACCAGAGCTGAGGATGATGCTGGGTGCATCTGAGACAACCAGAGCTGAGGATGAAGCTGGGTGCATCTGAGACAACCAGAGCTGAGGATGATGCTGGGTGCATCTGAGACAACCAGAGCTGAGGATGAAGCTGGGTGCATCTGAGACAACCAGAGCTGAGGATGATGCTGGTCATCTGAGACAACCAGAGCTGAGGATGAAGCTGGGTGCATCTGAGACAACCAGAGCTGAGGATGATGCTGGGTGCATCTGAGACAACCAGAGCTGAGGATGAAGCTGGGTGCATCTGAGACAACCAGAGCTGAGGATGAAGCTGGGTTCATCTGAGACAACCAGAGCTGAGGATGAAGCTGGGTGCATCTGAGACAACCAGAGCTGAGGATGATGCTGGGTTCATCTGAGACAACCAGAGCTGAGGATGATGCTGGGTTCATCTGAGACAACCAGAGCTGAGGATGATGCTGGGTTCATCTGAGACAACCAGAGCTGAGGATGAAGCTGGGTGCATCTGAGACAACCAGAGCTGAGGATGAAGCTGGATGCATCTGAGACAACCAGAGCTGAGGATGAAGCTGGGTCATCTGAGACACCAGAGCTGAGGATGAAGCTGGAGCATCTGAGACAACCAGAGCTGAGGATGAAGCTGGGTTCATCTGAGACAACCAGAGCTGAGGATGAAGCTGGGTTCATCTGAGACAACCAGAGCTGAGGATGAAGCTGGGTTCATCTGAGACTACCAGAGCTGAGGATGAAGCTGGGTGCATCTGAGACTACCAGAGCTGAGGATGAAGCTGGGTGCATCTGAGACAACCAGAGCTGAGGATGAAGCTGGGTGCATCTGAGACAACCAGAGCTGAGGATGAAGCTGGGTGCATCTGAGACAACCAGAGCTGAGGATGAAGCTGGGTTCATCTGAGACTACCAGAGCTGAGGATGAAGCTGGGTTCATCTGAGACAACCAGAGCTGAGGATGAAGCTGGGTGCATCTGAGACAACCAGAGCGGAGAGAGCTGTAGGGAAGACAGACAGGAGATCTCCCTCTTTCTCAGTGCTCTCCGCATTTGTGATCCTCAGTTCCCTGAAGTAGAAATTTCCACTCTTCATAATTAATTTTCCCGTCTTGGCTACCCTTCCCATTTCATAGACTCTGTCTTCTCACGTGCTAAACGGACTTTCTTCTCTCCCAAACTCTCTACTCCTGGGAATTCTCCTGTCCTCTGTCATCCCTATATTTCGGTCTCTCTAGTCTTAACAACTCTCTGTTCCTTAGACATCAAACTTACTTTCCGCCAGACTAACACTCTTCGCACTAATATAGTTCATACCTCTCCTCCCTCTATAGATGCTCCTGGTGTCTACTCTATTTCTTGTTCCAACTGTTCTCTTCAGTACTTTGGTGAAACTGTCCGATCTCTTTCTGACAGACTTAGGGAGCACAAAAGTAGTGTAATGCTTGCCGACACCAATAATGCTCCTTTCTGTCATTTCAGAGATCAATCCTATTGATTGGTCTTCTGCTAAAACTGTCTACCCTACGTCCAACTTTCACAGTCGCCGTCTGGTTGAATCCTCCCTAATACACAACTTTCCTTGTATGAATCTGAGTCCTGGCTTTGTCTCTGTTGATGCTTTCCTTTCCCATTACATTGTTAAATGCTCTAAACTTCAGAACACCCGTGACTTAACCTGATTCTTTTTTTCCCTCTCCCTTCCTATTTCTTCTTTCTCCTCTGTGCTTTCTTTCTTTTGCCTTATGTTGTTCATTATTATCTTTTTTCCCCTCTGTGTTCATTCTCCTACCCTATGTGAGCCACTAGCTCTCTTGCAGTGCTCCTCTTTCTTAGTATTTGACTTCTACTACTACTACTTCTACCACTATTACTCCTCCACCACTTTCTCTTGTTCCCGCCCCTCTCGGCTGCCTATATCAACCTCCCTCCCTTCTTACTGTTAGCGTGACTTTGCAAATGGTCCAAGTCAGACCGAAACGTCGTTGTAAGCTCTTTTCTTCAATAGCGGGTTATTTGTGTATGAGAGTATAGTTATACCAACACTCTTCTATGGGTGTGAGGCATAGGTTGTAAATGTTGCACCAAGGAGAAGGCTGGAGTCAGTGGAGATGTCATGTCTGAGGGCAATGTGTGGTGTGAATATAATGCAGAGAATCCGTAGTTTGGAGATTAAGAGGTGTGGGATTACCAAAACTATTATCCAGAGGGCTGAGGAGGGGTTGTTGAGAAGGTTTGGACATGTAGAGAGGATGGAACGAAATAGAATGACTTCGAGTGTATAAATCTGTAGTGGAGGGAAGGCGGGATAGGGGTCGGCCTAGGAAAGGTTGGAGGGAGGGGAGTAAAGAAGGTTTTGTGTGCGAGGGGCTTGGACTTCCAGCAAGCGTGCGTGAGAGTGTTAGATAGGAGCGAATGGAGACAAATGGTTTTTAGGACTTGACGTGCTGTTGAAGTGTAAGCAAGGTAACATTTATGAAGGGATTCAGGGAAACGGGCAGGTCGGACTTGATTCCTGGAGATGAGAAGTACAGTGCCGGCACTCTGAAGGAGGGGTGTTAATGTTGCAGTTTTATAACTGTAGTATAAGCATGTCTCTGGCAAGACAGTGATGGAGTGAGTGATGATGAAAGCTTTTCTTTTTCGGGTCACCCTGCCTTGGTGGGAAACGGCCGATGTGTTAATAAAAAAAAATAAGCAAAGGTAAAATCCATCAACACGACTGGAAAAAATTGCTAACAGGATCCAGAAAATATCACCGTTCGTGCTGAGGAGGAACTCTCCACTGAGACCTCCAATATATCCACTTCCATCTTATCAGTTTTTCCAAGAGTGTGGTTTGCTTATTTATAAAATACATACATCCCTGCTACCACACTTTGTACCCCAAATTCTGGAAAAGCTTGACGTTGGGACGTTATAAAGTTGTATTTTCTTTCATATTTTGCAATGACTAACATGAATCACGTTACCTGTTGTAACATGATCCAGGGGAGGGAGGGAGGAGGGAGGAGAGAGAGAGAGAGAGAGAGGAGAGGGGGAGAGAGAGAGAGAGAGAGAGAGAGGAGGGAGAGAGGGAGAGGGAGAAGAGGGGAGGAGGGGGAGGGGAAGGGAGAGGAGAGGGAGAGAGGGAGAGAGGAGAGAGGGAGAGAGGAGAGAGGGAGG
The DNA here is from genome assembly GCA_009830355.1 of Cherax destructor. Classification (NCBI taxonomy): domain Eukaryota; kingdom Metazoa; phylum Arthropoda; class Malacostraca; order Decapoda; family Parastacidae; genus Cherax; species Cherax destructor. The sequence continues at coordinate 22,143 of WNWK01007744.1, forward strand.
GAGAGGGGGAAGGGAGAGAGGAGAGAGGAGAGAGGAGAGAGAGAGAGAGAGGAGAGAGAAAAGAGAGAGAGAGAATGGTTGGCAGTGAAAGAAAAATTGAGTGGTATATCAAGAGGTAATCTCGAGTGAGGGGGAAGGATAGCAAGAAGTACCAGTGTCTAAGGGTACATTGTAGAGGAATGGAGTGAGGGAGTGACAAAGAGTACATCCTGATCATTATAGCAGATGAATGTTCTCTCTCATCCTCTGGCTAAATTTACTCGCGTTGCCACTTAATTAGATAAGAAATTTGAGACCCATGAGCAGCTTGGTAAAACAATTATAACTTGAGCTTTTGCATTACAAATCGAAGTGTTATCTATTCTAATATCACTGAATCTCATCACTGAATACACTTTTCTCGCACAATAACTACAAAAAAAATTGGGTCAATTAATGGTTCGATTATCTCCATATACTTTAAACGCTTGAGGATCTTAGGATCAAGCTTGATCCTAGGAATTCAAGGGTAGCTCCAAGTTCATGGATCAAAAACACGGCACTGACAACAAGGGACACGATTTCAAGGGGTTCCAACTACATTTTTTTAACACTGCAACAGTCGGTATAATTGTAAAAAAATTCTAAATTTCCTCGGATCAAAAGCATCTGTCTCCAGGTACACTATAACTGTTGTATGTTGAACGCTTCCACATGACTATAAAAATAATAACCACTATTTTTGTATCTAGACTATGACCCAAATTGATTAGAAACAATGTAACTCAAAAGAGCAATGGTGGGAGAGACGTGGTAATATACTAGTTCTCCCAGCTTAATGTGCCTCTAAATTAACATTTATAATCGTCGTTTCCACAAGAATTAAAAAAAAATTAATAAGCCCCAAAGAAGAGAATGTGGCAGAAGGACGAGCACGGGGCGCCGTGGCGAGAAGGGTTATTGTGGTGCAGCAGAAATTGCTCCATTTCCAGTATTTCCTTGGGGATTACCTTGTCTTTCCCACCCAGCCAGACGCCCCACAAACATTTCCACGCTGATTAAACTTGCGTTCCAGTCGAGCATAAAAAAAAGCAGAAGCAGGGAGAGGAGGAAGAGGGGAGAGAGAGAGAGAGAGAGAGAGAGAGAGAGAGAGAGAGAGAGAGAGAGAGAGAGAGAGAGAGAGAGAGAGAGAGACAGACAGACAGACAGACAGACAGAGAGACCATGAAGAACCGTGAAGAACCACGTTGTAAATCTTGCAAACAAGGCAGCCAGGAAGCTTACAGCACTTCGACGTATCTCGCATCTGCATGATAGTAGGGTTGCAAGATTCCGTATGAGGCACAAGTACGCTCACACCTTGAGTATGCTCCACTTTCTTGGTTTGCCTGTCCCCCATCTCATCTGCGACTGCTTGACAGAGTAGAGAACAGAGCAAGTCGTCTCATCTCTCGCCTGGACCCATCCTGGACATATCTGTCATTTCAGCAGAGCCTTCAACACAGGAGGGATGTGGGTGGCCTTACTGTTATGTTCAAGGCCAACATTGTCAAAGTACCACACTTAGCCACAAATCGACGACAGATAGAAAAAGCTTCTATACCACAATTCGGGCAGAAAGCAGCAACTTCCCTCTGGCTGTAACCTTTTCCAGAACATCACTTCATCTGAGATCATTTATCCCCAGGATGACTCGAGTCTGGTACACATTCGTACAGCATAATGATATCAACGAGATAAAGTCAGTTGATCAAATGAAAACACTGGCCCATCACATGGCTCCAACTTCATCCTGTTCCCTACTTGTGTTTCATAACAATAAAAATGCTTGTCAATAAAGTTAGAAATCCTTATTAACTTGTCAATAGCTTATCAAAAATGTTAGGGATCCTTAACTAACTTTGTCAAACCCTGTGTAAAAAAAAAGAGAGAGAGAGAGAGAGAGAGAGAGAGAGAGAGAGAGAGAGAGAGAGAGAGAGAGAGAGAGAGAGAGAGAGAGAGAGAGAGAGAGAGAGAGAGAGAGAGAGAGAGAGAGAGAATGAATCCCATGCTTATGTAAATGACCATAATATAGCTTAAATTATGAGCATATTTGTATATCATTGCAAATATAATATATTAAGTATTTAAGTAGTTGTATCAGTATCGCGAATATCTGATATATATTAGCGAGGCTGCCAAGTTTCTGTGGCCCAGTTTGTTTACATTTTATAATTATGGTAATATTCATAAGTAGGGTTATTAAAACATTTAAAATTATACGAGGGAATGTTGTTATATAGTATATTGGTGACTGCAGAGAAATATTTTATAATATTTGGGATTTTAAATTAGGAATGTACAAGTTTTGTCAAAGGGAAGAGTGACAATCTTTGGCTCATCTTTTTATGAGATGTGTAGCTCAGTTTGGGTTTCAATAATATTTCGATTGTAATATGGTTAAGTTTAGTTTATTTTTATATGTTTGAAAGATGCTAAATGCATTCTTGTAATAATATTGGTAGAATTCCGACAATATGTTAAGTAAAGGACACAATGCAACTAATGTGACATTTTATTGTGGCAACGTTGCTTCCAGGAGCTTTGTCAAGCCGGCTTGAAAAAGCTCCTGGAGAGCGAAACGTTGCCACAATAAAAAGTCACATTAGTTGCATTTGTGTCCTTTTACTTAACAAATGCATTCTTATTATATCAATAGCTATGGATCTAGTAATTAGTATTATTTACAAAACTGTGTGTAGGTTACGATGCTGGTACAGTGTAGCAGACACTTTTAAATGGCGCATGACTTGAGGCAGCATTAAGTAAAGACATGCAGGTCTTTGCTCTGGATTTGAGCACCTTCATCTATGCCTAGGCAGATGTTAACAGGGTGAGCCCTGGAGATGGGTGAAGGGCAGGGAGACATCAAACAATGAGAAGGAACACATTCCCTGAAGCTGTAAGCTAAAAGATTAGTATCCAATATAAGATTATAATCTAGTAAGGCAAGGGGGGAGGGGCAGTTATACTGATTCTACCAAGTGGGATTATTGTGATTAATGTATTTCTAGGAAAAAAAGATATCTTATTATGCCTAAAGGCTGTATTGTTTTATATTCTTACGCAATTACAACTGGACAAAGTTTAACCGGGTTTTCATTTCCTCCTATTGTGATTAATATATTTGTATTATAACTAATTTATTACATGTGGTGAAAGCTGTCTTTCATTATTTATATATATATATATATATATATATATATATATATATATATATATATATATATATATATATATATATATATATATATATATATATATTTATAGAATGTATTAATATTGGTAGAATTACCGACAATATGTTAAGTAAAGGACACAAATGCAACTAATGTGACATTTTTATTGTGTCACATTAGTTGCATTTGTGTCCTTTTACTTAACATATTATTTATAGTCTCCATTACTGACATAAATTAGTGGCTGTGTTATAGGTTCGTTTCCTTTTCCGTTTCTCAAAACCCATTTATTATATTATTTATTCCCCATTACTTCATTACAATTTATTCCGCTTTCCTTTCTGAAACTCGTCAAGTGTAATTTGACATTTAGTGACGCAAAGACAGACAGACATAGGAACTAATAGACTCTCAAACACATCATATTTGCATTATATTCGAAGACAAGCGCCTAACCATTATTTATCTTCAAGAGTAAGTTTTTTTCTGAATATCGTCTTTAGGAGATTGTCGTATTCATTAAGTTTTGGACTTTCATATAAAGAAGCTCCTTCCAGGATTCTTTTCATTCGAGAAAGCGTACGTAATAAGGCAAATAGATTACTGGGATTTATATCAAGAAGTGTAAGCAACAGAAGTCCAGAGGTTATATTACAGCTTTATACATCATTACTCACGAAATCGTAATGACACGATTGCAAACAAACCATACCACGGGTGGGGTTCGAACCCGCGGGTTCGAACCCCACCCGTGGTATGGTTTATACATCATTAGTAAGGCCTCAAATAGATTACGCAGCTCAGTTCTGGTCTCCATATTACAGAATGGACATAAATTCATTAGAAAACATTCAGCGTAGAATGACTAAATTAATACATAGCATTAGAAATCTTCCTTACGAAGAAAGATTGAAGACCCTTAAATTACATTCACTTGTAAGACGTAGAATGAGGGGAGACATGATCGAGGTATACAAGTGGAAAATGGGTATTAACAAAGGGGATATAAATAAGGTCTTGAGGATATCTCTCCAAGGGTTCTTAAGGAATGCAAAATGGAACTCTGTGAACCCTTAACTAACATTTTTAACCTATCTCTTCAAACGGGTGTAGTGTCTGATACGTGGAAGATGGCTAATGTAATTCCTATTTTTAAAGCAGGGGACAAGTCGTTACCATCAAATTACCGCCCAATAAGTCTAACATCAATTGTAGGCAAATTATTAGAGTCGATTATAGCTGATAACATAAGAAGCCATCTCGATAGGCATAATTTGATTAATGATACTCAACATGGATTCACCAGGGGCCGTTCCTGCCTAACTAATTTATTAACTTTTTTCAGTAAGGCTTTTGAGGCAGTTGATCATGATAAAGAATTCGATATTGTTTATTTGGATTTTAGTAAGGCTTTTCATAGAGTACCACATCAGAGACTGTTAAAGAAAGTGGCTGCTCACGGCATTGGAGGAAAAGTGTTTTCATGGATCGAGTCATGGCTCACCAATAGGAAGCAGAGGGTGTGCATTAATGGGGTTAAATCTGAGTGGGGATCTGTAACAAGTGGCGTTCCACAGGGATCGGTTTTGGGCCCGTTGTTGTTTATAATATATATAAATGACCTTGACGAGGGAATTACTAGTGATATGAGCAAATTCGCTGATGACACGAATATAGGTAGGATAATCGATTCAGACGTAGATGTCACGGAACTTCAGGAGGATTTAGACAAACTCAATTCCTGGTCAGAAAAATGGCAGATGCAGTTCAATATAGATAAATGCAAAGTTCTAAAGTTCGGGAATGTTCATAACCCTAGAACCTACCAGCTTAATAATGTTGAACTCAGCCGTACAGAATGCGAAAAGGATTTGGGGGTTATGGTAAGCAGCAACCTCAAACCAAGTCAGCAATGCCTAAGCGTAAGAAATAAAGCAAATAGATTACTGGGATTTATATCAAGAAGTGTAAGCAACAGAAGTCCAGCGGTTATATTACAGCTTTATACATCATTAGTAAGGCCTCACCTAGATTATGCAGCTCAGTTCTGGTCTCCATTTTACAGAATGGATATAAATTCGTTAGAAAACATTCAGCGACGAATGACAAAGTTAATTCATAGCATTAGAAATCTTCCGTATGAAGAAAGATTGAAGACCCTTAAATTACATTCACTTGTAAGACGAAGAATGAGGGGAGACATGATCGAGGTATATAAGTGGAAGATGGGTATTAATAAGGGGGATATAAATAAGGTCTTGAGGATATCTCTCGAAGAGAGAACCCGCAATAATGGATTCAAATTGGATAAGTTTAGATTTAGAAAGGATATAGGAAAATATTGGTTTGGAAATATGGTAGTTGATGAGTGGAACAGTCTGCCTAGTAGGGTCATTGAAGCTAAGACCTTGGGTAGTTTCAAATTTAGGTTGGATAAATGCCACAAGGCACGATAACGTAGTAATTCTAGGGGACTTTAACTTTAGTCAGATTGATTGGAATTTCATGACAGGAAATTTAGAATCTAACGACTTTTTAGAAGTAGTTCAGGATTGCTTTTTGAAGCAGTTTGTAACAGAACCTACAAGGGGAAATAACCTACTTGACTTGGTTCTGGCAAGCAAGGAAACCCTTGTTAATAATTTAGAAATTACAGAGGAACTCGGCTCAAGCGACCACAAGTCAATTACCTTTAGCATTGAATGGATGTATGATAGTAGGGATAATTCAGTAACGGTCCCAGATTTTCGCTTAGCAGATTATAATGGACTTAGAGAACACTTATCAACTGTGGACTGGGGTGAAGAAGAGAGGTATCAATATGACAGTTTTCTTAACACTATACAGGCTGCCCAAAGAACATTTATCCCGTATAAAGTAATTAGATCAAGTAGAAATGACCCAAAATGGATGAATAATAGGCTCAAATATCTTTTAGGGCAGAAGAAAGGAATTTATAGGCGCATAAAAAGAGGTGAGGGTCATCTTATAAATCAGTATACTGACATTAAGAGGGACGTTAAAAAGGGAATAAGAAAAGCTATGACTATGAAATTAAAGTTGCTAGGTATTCAAAAACTAACCCAAAAAGTTTTTTCCAGGTTTATAGAACAAAAGTTAGGGATAAGATAGGTCCCGTTAAAAATAACTTTGGGCATCTTACTGACAAGGAGAATGATATGTGCTCTATTTTTAATAATTATTTTCTCTCGGTTTTCACACAGGAAGACATTAATAATATCCCAGTAATTAATTTTTACAGAGGCCAAGAAGAAGATAAATTATGTAATATCACAGTCACTAGCGAAATGGTTATGAAACAACTAGACCGACTGAAACAAAATAAATCGCCGGGTCCTGATGAGCTTTTGCAAGGGTTCTTAAGGAATGCAAAATGGAACTCTGTGAACCAATATCTAACATTTTTAATTTATCTCTTCAAACAGGTGTAGTGTCTGATATGTGGAAGATGGCTAATGTAATTCCTATTTTTAAAGCAGGGGACAAGTCACTACCGTCAAATTACCGCCCAATAAGCCTGACCTCAATTGTAGGCAAATTACTAGAGTCAATTATAGCTGATATTATTAGAAGCCATCTAGATAACCATAATTTGATTAATGATACTCAGCATGGATTCACGAGGGCCGTTCCTGCCTATCTAATTTAGTAACCTTCTTCACTAAAACTTTTGAGCCTGTTGATCATTATAAAGAATTCGATATTGTTTATTTAGACTTTAGTAAGGCTTTTGATAGAGTACCGCACCAGAGACTGTTAAAGAAAGTGGCAGCTCATGGCATTGGGGAAAAAGTGCTGTCATGGATCGAGTCATGGCTCATCAATAGGAAGCAGAGAGTATGCATAAATGGGGTTAAATCCGAATGGGGACTTGTAACAAGTGGTGTTCCACAGGGATCAGTCTTAGGCCCATTGTTATTTATAATATATATCAATGACCTTGACGAGGGAATTACTAGTGATATGAGCAAATTCGCCGACGACACGAAGATAGGTAGGATAATTGATTCAAACATAGATGTCATAGAACTTCAGGAAGATTTAGACAAACTTAATTCGTGGTCAGAAAAGTGGCAGATGCAGTTCAATGTAGATAAATGCAAGGTTCTGAAGCTCGGGAGTGTCCATAACCCAAGCACTTATAAGTTAAATAACGTAGAACTTAGCCATACAGATTGCGAGAAGGACTTGGGGGTGATGGTAAGCAGCCACCTTAAACCAAGACAGCAATGCCTAAGCGTACGTAATAAGGCAAATAGATTACTGGGATTTATATCAAGAAGTGTTAGCAACAGAAGTCCAGAGGTTATATTACAGCTTTACACATCATTAGTAAGGCCTCATCTAGATTACGCAGCTCAGTTCTGGTCTCCATATTACAGAATGGACATAATTTCGTTAGAAAACATTCAGCGTAGAATGACTAAATTAATACATAGCATTAGAAATCTTCCTTACGAAGAAAGATTGAAGACCTTAAAATTACATTCACTTGTAAGACGTAGAATGAGGGGAGACATGATCGAGGTATACAAGTGGAAAATGGGTATTAACAAAGGGGATATAAATAAGGTCTTGAGGATATCTCTCCAAGAGAGAACCCGCAATAATGGATTCAAGTTAGATAAGTTTAGATTTAGAAAGGATATAGGAAAGTATTGGTTTGGAAATAGGGTAGTTGATGAGTGGAACAGTCTGCCTAGTAGGGTTATTGAAGCTAGGACCTTGGGTAGTTTCAAATTTAGGTTGGATAAATTCATGAGTGAGAGGGGATGGATTTGAGTGGGACTCGCACATGAGTAAATAGAATTATCAAAGCTTATTTTTTTGGGTAGCATTGAAAATTGGGTTGAGCAAATATTCTGTTAGTGGGACGGATTGTGAAGGACCTGCCTAGTATGGGCCAACAGGCCTGCTGCAGTGTTCCTCCTTTCTTATGTTCTTAACTTGTCAGTAGGTAGGATGAGTCACGGGAGTTTGTCCTCGAGAATGAGTCACGGGAGTTTGTCCTCGAGAATAAGTCACGGGAGTTTGTCCTCGAGGATGAGTCACGGGAGTTTGTCCTCGAGGATGAGTCACGGGAGTTTGTCCTCGAGGATGAGTCACGGGAGTTTGTCCTCGAGGATGAGTCACGGGAGTTTGTCCTCGAGGATGAGTCACGGGAGTTTGTCGTCGAGGATGAGCCACGGGAGTTTGTCCTCGAGGATGAGCCACGGGAGTTTGTCCTCGAGGATGAGTCACGGGAGTTTGTCCTTGAGGATGAGTCACGGGAGTTTGTCCTCGAGAATGATGTCTGTGACAATAGTTCCTATAATAATGAAGGTCATTTGATCAAGATCTACGAAAATACAATCCTTTTTATTTTTTATTTTTTTGCCTTCAAGTAGGCTATCATCAGAGAACATGAGGAATATCGCACTGGTCAATCTTCCTTTCATTTCCCTACCTTCTATGTTGAACAAAGTGAGGTGAGAAGGATTCTTCGTTGAACACCCTCCAACATAAGAAAGAAGGAACACTGCAGCAGGCCTACTGGATCATGCGAGGCAGGTCCAAGTCTCCAACGGCTTAAGCCAATGCCCCGACCCAGTCAGGTCAGGTTACCTAGTAGCACAAGCTAGTCAGGACCAACTCACACCCAACCGCACCCACTCATAATTATCTAGCCGACCACCTGGTCAGGTCACTTAAACTTAAGGAATTAGTACAGCTACTGACCTCGTAGTACAAGCTAGTCAGGTCTAAACTCACACCCACCCATGTATTTATCTAACCTATCTTTAAAACTACACAACGTCTTAGCATCTATGACGGTACTCGGGAGTTTGTTCCACTCATCCACAACTCTATTACCAAACCAGTGCTTTCCTATATCCTTCCTGAATCTGAACTTTTCCAACTTGAAACCATTGCTGCGAGTCCTGTCTTGGCTGGATATTTTCAGCACGCTATTTACATCTCCTTTATTTATTCCTGTTTTCCATGTATACACCTCAATCATATCCTTCCTTAATTCTACGCCTATCCAGAGAGTGCAGATTCAGGGCCCTCAGTCTATCCTCATAGGGAAGATTTCTGATACATGGGATCAACTTTGTCATCCTCCTTTGTACGTTTTCCAGTGCATTTATATCCATTCTGTAATACGGTGACCAGAACTGTGCAGCATAATCTAAATGAGGCCTAACCAAAGATATATAGAGTTGAAGAACAACCTGAGAACTTCTATTATTTATACTTCTTGATATGAAGCCAAGGATTATGTTAGCTTTATTGTTAATACCACATTTACTCTGCGCAATATGTCAGGCCTATCCAGTGCTAATTTTTTTCATTATTTTGTTTAAGAAAACAAAGCTAAATTTACTAAAAAACAATAAGAGCAAACTGCAAAGATTATATTTTATATATACCTTAAAATAAGAAAACGAAAATATACATAACAAACTGGCTCATCATATAATAAAAATAAATAAATACGCAAAGCAATGTGACGAGACTGATCTCAAAGTAATGAAGTTAAGCCTGTTGATATTAAAGGACAAGTGGACAAGGGCAGATATGATAGAAGCATTCAAAATAATTTGGAAAATTTGTATTTTAGACAGGGATAGACTGTTCGAGAGATGTGAAAGAGGAACACAGAACATTGTTGGATGTTAAAGCCACAGAGGAGTCAGATGGAGTCTTCCTGAATTTGTAATAAGTATCTGTATCATTCCAGAGATTATTTATTTTAAATTCTTAATAAGTTTGTGTCAGCAAGCTAGAGAGATGGGAGGGAGAGAAGGAGAGGGGAAAGGTAGGGAGAGAAGGAGAGAGAAGAAGGAGGGAGAGAGGAAAGAGAGAAAAAGAGAAAGAAGAGGGAGGGAGAGGAAAAATGAGAAAAGGAGAGAGAAAAAGTGTGTGAGAGAGAGGGAGAGAAAAAGAATGTGTGTGAGAGAGAGGAGAGAGAGAGAGAGAGAGAGAGAGAGAGAGAGAGAGAGAGAGAGAGAGAGAGAGATATCTTTATCGTCAAGCAGTTTGGCATAACAAACAGGCAGAAAGGCGGGACTGGCTTTGACCCCGGGGACCAGTGTTGGTTCACATCAGCCGCCAATGTTATCCACAAAGGTCATGGCTCAGACTTCTCTCAAAAGTTTACATTCATATACACACCCACGACCCCACATACACTTCTTCCCCTCCCCTCCCACGCCCACACACGCGTTCACACATTCATCCACACCTTTCCAACACTAAAACCTCATACAGTAGACAAACTCCTCGGTTACGTAACACCAGTTTAGAGTCCACCTAGACATACAAAACTAAGATCGGGAAAATTTTGATACATACCACAAATCTATTAGTGGAAATCAGAGATAAACCAACAATCTAAAAGGAATATATATATATATATATATATATATATATATATATATATATATATATATATATTATATATATAATATAGGAGGGGGTAGGAGAAAACAATTTTTCAAACAGCTTCAGGGAGAATCTTGAGTTTTCCCGAAGCAAGTTTATTCTATTCTCTGAGGATGAGGGACCCAACACAGATCCAGACGTGGTACCTCCTATAGGATTTGGTGGTCCTGTGGGTTAGATCGTCATGTGGTTTTCGCTCACCATGAGGCGGGTCAAAACAACACTGGTTCGTATCCTTGGCTAGTCGCAGTGTTGTTATTAATCAATACCACTCGTTCGTGGGTACAATAATATATATATATATATATATATATATATATATATATATATATATATATATATATATATATATATATATATATATATATATATATATATATAGGGGAATTAAGTACAAATTGGGAGTTAACACAGTTACTTTGTGCTGATGATACTGTGCTTATGGGAGATTCTAAAGAAAAGTTGCAAAGGTTAGTGGATGAGTCTGAGAGGTGTGTAAAAGTTGAAAGTTGAAAGTGAACAAAGATAAGAGTAAGGTGATGGCAGTTTGGAGGGACTTCAAAACTGTCATATCTGAGCGCCTCTGCAAAGACAGTGATTATGTATGAGGGGAAAGTGTTGAATGATGAAAGTATTTTCGTTTTGGGGATTTTTTTCTTTTGGGTCACCCTGCCTCGGTGGGAGACGGCCGACTTGTTGAAAAAAAATATATATATATAAATAGACACGAATGATAAACTTTTTCATTATCTTTTAAGGAAAACCAAGCTAAACTGACCAAAAAATTAGCAAATTGCAAAGTTTATAATTTATATATAAGTTGTAAAACAAGAAAACGATCACAAATTTTAATAACAAATAAAATGGCTAATTATATAAAAATAAACATTCAAAACATGAAAATACAAATTGTCAAACAAAATAATCTAAAAGAAAATAATTGATAAAAAAAAATCGAGTAAAAGCCAAAGGAGGAAAGAACTAAAATGGAGAGAGAATTCACACAATTTAAACAAAACACAATGAAAAGAAGAAATTCAGAAAAAAAGGAGCAAGAGGAGCGGGTGATGCTGCCAGAGCTCATCAGCAGTGGGAATGACTTGTTTGTTTAACCGAGAGCTAAATTACTGCAACCAACACCGAGGGTTGGCTGCCTTTTCTAGTCATTACGGAGGGAAGGTGAGGAGAGTGGGAAGAGAGGAGGAAGAGATAGAGACAGGGGGAAAGAGATAGAGAAAGAGGGGAAGAAATAGAGAGGCATTCAACAACATACTGGAAAAATGGCATAGCATTTATTGGAGTAATAGAATGAGATCGAAGGTATAGGAAATATATACTTTCATACTACTCCGATTTCTACTTCTAGATGCCGCAGCTTTGGAGAAAATATAGTACCAAAGACCAATGCATGAAGAAGTTTATGTTTACAAATTTGTATGCCCCTAAAGGTGCTTTAAAAAACTGTAATGTTTAATTTCTTAAATGATTGAGTTTAGCCCCCTCCCTCAATGCCTCAGCATTCTGAAACAGAACAATTTCGCTATATAATTCTTTTCGTCACACGATTTGGTCCTTAATAATGTAAAGAGTTTTATTACACCTCTCTTCCCTCTAAAATTTGCCTATGCTAATTACATAATTAGGAAACCAGATCTAAGCAGCATTATCAAAACTGGGTTTGACAAGAGCACTTTAAAAATTAAATATTGTTTTCGGTGTATTGGGTTCTTAGTTTCCTAGAATGAAGACAATCATACAGTTTGCTTTGCAGCATATAATTGCTTAGTATATTTCATAACATTGCTTATGATTATTTCTTCTCTGTGAGTAGGTTTCCACCTTACTTCATATTGATACACTTGAAGCATATTCAATTATCAACACCGAAATTCATCTTTCCACGTCATCTTACCACTGTTATAGTCTGTTAGGATCTCTCTGGTTGCTTTAACAATCGGTCACGGTTGTTAAAGCAACCAGTGAGATATACAATTACCATATACAATTACTCGTATTATGTCAAAGGGCAAATCACTGATGTATTTTTAGATTCTTCTTTATGTCATTTTGTTTACTAAGTAATCCTCGATGTGTAACTTTTTCAAATACTTTCTGAAAGTCGAGTTATAATAATTCTCCGGAAACTTGGTAGTCCCAGTTTTTTTAATGTTATTGAAAAAGTCAAATTAGTTTTTAGGCCGGACTTTCTATCGCGAAAACCATGCGGAAGCGGTAATTTGTAATCCTCAAGTGATTTGTTGAGCAACGCCAGTAATTGGTAAGCAATTTAATATCTTGATACTTTTTGGTAATCTGGCTGATATGTCATTTGGTCCTCTTTTTTGTTAATGATCAACATTTCTAGGAACTTGAATGGAATATCAGTAGTGATTACATTGGCAATCAGAGAGCCAATTTAATTTCAAGCAATGAAGTTGGTTGCGTCTTCGGATGTGAAAACCAGACTCAAAGCTAAATCAAGAACGGAGACGATATCTTGACTGGCACTCGTCACTGTGCCGTCACTGTTTATTAGAGACCTAACTCAGATTTGAGATATTTTTCCTTCACTTAAGGTATTTATAAAAGCTTTTGGAAGTTGCCTTTGCCATTTTTAACAATTTTCACTTTATGTGGTATGTGTTAACTGCTTGGTAAACAGGGGATGGTTAGTTGTCTATTTTCCCTCTGTATTTTAAGTGGAATATTAGCTTTCTCCATAGTTACAGGGTTATATGTCAGTGTATTCCACTGGTCATATGTCATACGTCAATGCACGCGAAAGTAATAATGCAGAAAGCGACATAAGATTTGGATACTTATAAAAGATATAAACAAATTACCAAAACGATACTAATATCCTAATGTTTCAATAAAATTGTCAAATTAAGAGACAGCACAAAACTAAATCAGATCTTCTAATTATATATATATATATATATATATATATATATATATATATATATATATATATATATATATATATATAATGTCGTGCCGATTAGGTAAAACTTGCGATTTTGGCTTAAATAGCAACGCTCTTCTTGCCATATAAGACAAGCGAAAATTTGTGTATGCAATAATTTCGCAAAAATCATTCTGAACCTAACGAAAAAATATATTTCATTGTGTTTGTTTATTATTAAATTAATGTTAACGTATCTAAAATATATTTAGTTGGGTTGGCTAAATTAAATTGCGCTTGTTGTAATAAGGTTAGGTAGGTTTTCAAAGTTTCTCTTGGTAAAAATTATAAATTTTTACATTAACGTAAACGAAAAAATATATCTTTAAACGTATAAGAGAAAATTTTAGAAATGACTTAATTTTAAATGAGTTCTTGCAAATTGACCAGTTTTACCTAATCGGCACGACACACACACACACAATATATATATATATATATATATATATATATATATATATATATATATATATATATATATATATATATATATATATATATATATATATATATATATATATATATATAAATTCTTCCGTTATGTCATTCACATATACCAAAAACAGTACAGGTCCTAGGACTGACCCCTGTGGAGCCCCACTCGCCACAGGTGCCCACTCTGACATTTCGTCACGTACCATGACTCGCTGCTGCCTCCCTGTCAGACATTCTGTGATCCATTGCAGTGCCTTTCCTGTTACGTGTGCCTGATCCTCTAGCTTTTGCATTAACCTCTTGTGAGGAACTGTGTCGAACGCCTTCTTGCACTCCAAGAAAATGCAGTCTATCCACCCCTCTCACTCATGTCTTACTTCTGTTACCTTGTCATAAAACTCCAGTAGGTTTGTGACACAGGATTTTCCTTCCATGAAACCGTGCTGGTTGTCGTTTATAAGCTTGTGTCTTTCTAGGTGCTCCACCACTCTTCTCCTGATGATCTTCTCCATGACTTTGCATACTATACACGTCAGTGACACAGGTCTGTAGTTTAATGCCTAGTGTCTGTCTCCTTTCTTAAAAATTGGGACTACATTTGCCATCTTGCACACCTCAGGTAGTTGCCCACGGAGAAATGTTGTCAGCTTCTTCACCTCCTCCTCGGTTGTGTGCATTTCATCCAGCACTTGTTGGTATACCTCCCTATTCTGAATTCCTGGAGTCCTTCCTGTCTCCTCTGTAAATACTTCTTTAAATCTCATGTTGAGCTCCTCACATACCTCTTGGTCGTTTCTTGTGAACTCCCCACCTTCCTTCCTCAGCCTGATTACCTGGTCCTTGACTGTTGTTTTCCTCCTGATGTGGCTATACAACAGCTTCGGGTCAGACTTGACCCGTGTGTGTGTCGGTTACCATTTTGTCCTAGGCACATGTCGATTAAACACTAGGCCTGTTGTATGTGTGTGTGTGTGTGTGTGTGTGTGTGTGTGTGTGTGTGTGTGTCAAAGGGATGTTAGGAAGTATTTCTTCAGTCATAGAGTTGTCAGGAAGTGGAATAGCCTAGAAAGTGACGTAGTGGAGGCAGGAACCATACATAGTTTTAAGACGAGGTTTGATAAAGCTCATGGAGCAGGGAGAGAGAGGACCTAGTAGCAATCAGTGAAGAGGCGGGGCCAGGAGCTATGACTCGACCCCTGCAACCACAAATAGGTGAGTACACACACACACCACACACACACACAACCACACACACACACACACACACCACACACACACATCCACCACACACAACCACACACCCACCACACACCCACCACACACCAACCACACACACACCACACACGCACGCACACACACACACACACACACACACACACACACACACACACACACACACACGACACACACCACTGAATGTGTGTGTGTGTGTGTGTTTGTATTCACCTAGTTGTGGTTCAATGGGTCGAGTCACAGCTGCCTCCGCCTCTTCACTGGTCGCTACTAGATCACTCTTCCTGCTCCATGAGCTTTATCATTCCTCTTCTTAAAGCTATATATGGATCCTGCCTCCACTACATCACTTTCCAGACTATTCCACTTAATGACAACTCTGTGACTGAAGGAATACTTCCTAACATTACTGTGATTCATCTGAGCCTTCAGCTTCCAACTGTGACCCCTTGTTGCTGTGTCCCATCTCTGAAACATCCTGTCTCTGTCCACCTTGTTGATTCCTCTCAGTATTTTATGTTGTTATCATATCCCCCCTATCTCTCCTGTCTTCCTGTGTTGTCAGGTCGATTTCCCTTAACGTCTCCTCGTAGGACATACCCATTAGCACCGGGACTATTCTTGTTGCAAACCTTTGCGTGTGTGTGTGTGTGTGTGTGTGACAGTTATCATTTTGTCCTAGGCACATGTCGATTAGACACTAGGCCCGTTGTATATGTGCGTGTGGTGTGTCTGCGTGTGCGTGTACTCACCTAGTTGTGGTTGCAGGGGTCGATTCACAGCTCCTGGCCCAGCCTCTTCACTGGCCGCTACTGTGTTTGCGTGTCTGTGTGTGCTCGTATCTCTGTGTGTGCGTGTCTGTGTGCGCGTGTGTCTGTCTGTCTGTGTGTGTCTGTGTCTGTGTGTGTCTGTGTCTGTGTGTGTCTGTGTCTGTGTGTGTCTGTGACTGTGCCTGTGTCTGTGACTGTGCCTGTGTCTGTGACTGTGACTGTGTCTGTGACTGTGACTGTGTCTGTGACTGTGACTGTGTCTGTGACTGTGCCTGTGTCTGTGACTGTGCCTGTGTCTGTGACTGTGCCTGTGTCTGTGACTGTGCCTGTGTCTGTGACTGTGCCTGTGTCTGTGACTGTGCCTGTGTCTGTGACTGTGCCTGTGTCTGTGACTGTGCCTGTGTCTGTGACTGTGCCTGTGTCTGTGACTGTGCCTGTGTCTGTGACTGTGCCTGTGTCTGTGACTGTGCCTGTGTCTGTGACTGTGCCTGTGTCTGTGACTGTGCCTGTGTCTGTGACTGTGCCTGTGTCTGTGACTGTGCCTGTGTCTGTGACTGTGCCTGTGTCTGTGACTGTGCCTGTGTCTGTGACTGTGCCTGTGTCTGTGACTGTGCCTGTGTCTGTGACTGTGCCTGTGCCTGTGTCTGTGACTGTGCCTGTGTCTGTGACTGTGCCTGTGTCTGTGACTGTGCCTGTGTCTGTGACTGTGCGTGTGTCTGTGACTGTGCGTGTGTCTGTGACTGTGCGTGTGTCTGTGCCTGCGTGTGTCTGTGCCTGCGTGTGTCTGTGCCTGCGTGTGTCTGTGCCTGCGTGTGTCTGTGCCTGCGTGTGTCTGTGCCTGCGTGCGTCTGTGCCTGCGTGCGTCTGTGCCTGCGTGCGTCTGTGCCTGCGTGCGTCTGTGCCTGCGTGCGTCTGTGCCTGCGTGCGTCTGTGCCTGCGTGTGTCTGTGCCTGCGTGCGTCTGTGCCTGCGTGTGTCTGTGCCTGCGTGTGTCTGTGCCTGCGTGTGTCTGTGCCTGCGTGTGTCTGTGCCTGCGTGTGTCTGTGCCTGCGTGTGTCTGTGCCTGCGTGTGTCTGTGCCTGCGTGTGTCTGTGCCTGCGTGTGTCTGTAAGAGTGAGAAAGCATTTTCATAAAATACCTTCATGGTGTATATACATGAAGAAAGGTCAGCAACCCGCTTACCGTTATACCTGGCAAACATCGCATCAGTCTCACTCAGCACCCTGCTTACTCACTGTTATACCTGGCAAACATCGCATCAGTCTCACTCAGCACCCCGCTTACTCACCGTTATACCTGGCAAACATCGCATCAGTCTCAATCAGCACCCCGCTTACTCACCGTTATACCTGGCAAACATCGTATCAGTCTCACTCAGCACCCCGCTTACTCACCGTTATACCTGGCAAACATCACATCAGTCTCACTCAGCAAAATTTGAATCCTTTTGATTTTTCTTCTGCAAGATCCTCCCAGGAGACCCAGAGGTGAGCTCGGAGGCGACTGCCCTCGCAGAATCAAAGGAACGATACACCACGCATGTTTTGTGAAAGGCTCTCCAAACCTGTTTTACATATTCCACCTTGATATGTTATCCAAACGTCCATGTCCTTTGAAGGGGAAGATGAAAGGCCTCTTTTGGGATACATAAATTCAAATTTATCAATGATAGCAGAATTTGGATAATGCTGCTAAATACTCAGATGTTGAGAGAGAATATGAAGCAGATAAATGACCAGACATATATAAAAAGAACCTGACTGGTGACACCAATTACGAGTGTACCAGGACACCCCCTTAAGAGACGACTTGGGACACCCCGTTAAGAGGCAATCAAACTACCCATCTGTAAAGAGGACCATATACACTTACAAAAGTTACGTTCTATTACGCAGTGTGCTGCAGTAAAAATATTTTATAAAAAAAAATGCTCCATAGTTTCCGGGACTTGTTCTGAAACCGTACGCGTATTATTCCTGGTTAGAGTGGCCAGGAGACAGGAACAGGTGGTGTTCGTGGGGCAGTACAAGAAGGGGGGCGGCTGGAAGAACTCGTCATGGTTTGGCGTTGGTTTAAGTAGGTGGGGGTGTTCTTTTTTTTTTTTTGTAAGTTTATACCATAGGTTATTTTATTTGTTTTTAAGTGCTCTCATGTTTACCTGTAAGGTCCTAGTGTGCAGAGACCTGTTTAAGTTTTGATTCAGTACTCGTATGGTGTTTTGCCTGTTTTTATATGTTTATATATTTTGTGTTACTCATAGTAGCAGTGTGCTAGTGAGCTAATGTGAGTAAAGGTGACGTTGGTTGTAGTAGAGTAGATTGTAGGTTGTATATACGTTACTATTAATATATATTTTTCTATAGGCGAATTTTTGTGTCCTTCCTTATAATAATAATATTGACCTACTAACATTCCACATTTAATGTGAAGGTGCAAGCTGGCCCCAGAGTGATTTCTTTTTCTATTTTAAATTATATACAAGCCCCTAGACAGGTAGCTCATTTACACCTTCGGAGCCAGGACTTTTTATGTACGTTACGCAGCCAAAAAGCATTAGACTCTCAAAACACAATCTGTTAATACACACACAACCCGCACATAGAAGAGAGGAGCTTACGACGACGTTTCGGTCCGACTTGGACTATTTACAAAGTCACACTAACACAAAGAAAAGGTCCAAGTCGGACCGTAACGACGTCGTAAGCTCCTCTCTTCTATGTGCGGGTTGTGTGTGTATTAACAGATTGTGTTTTGAGAGTCTAATGCTTTTTGGCTGCGGGTGTGTGGATTGTTCCAGTCACGGTATTGTGCCTCTTTTGTTACTTAACAATCTGTTAAGAGAGACCAAAGATAACCGTAGGCACACTGTCAGGAAGCTCTTAACGCTATTAGGAGACACCAGAGATGACTAGAGGCTCTCTCAAGGTAGAAAAAAGGTATAAAAGACTAACAGGACCACTGACTAAACTATTACCAGAAACATGTTTTATAAAGACAAGCCGAAACGATGGGTGAAAGTACCTGTACGACCACTAGAGTGATTTTTCCATAGGACTATCAGGTCCTAACCCTATAAAGAGGACCAGGGACACTTCTTGTAAATTCAAGAGGCACTTCCTATAAACAGGTCCAGGGACGTGTCATGTTAAGAAGAGAGGCACTCTCGTACGTCTTGCTGATTAAGCAGAATTGCTATGGACAGGTGAGAGAAAATTTCCTATTGCCATACCAAACTTCTTAGTGTAAAACTCGCAGTTAAACACAAACTTTGCAACAACGATAGAAAGTTTAATAAGCTCAATAAATCATCAACAGGATCTCTTGTATACAAAGTGACGTCTAAACTGACCATAGGTCAATTATTTAAATCAGTCATAGTGCATAATTTAACCGCTAAATCAATATTATTTATAATATTAAACTTAGAAATTTTACCAATAATTGGGCTCAACATATCTACAGGCTATTTGGATAATTTATAGGAAACTGAACTTATGGGTCTGGCTGGATTACCTGGTATTACGCAGTGTTCTGCAGTGTTGTGAAACCGGACGCCTGTTATTCCTGGTCAGTTAGTGGCCAGGAGAGAGGAGAGTGAGTTATTTTGAGCAGTAGGTGAAGCACAGCAGGAGCAGCGTGTGAGTAGGTGATTGGGTTAAGTTTTATTTTTAGTGTTTACTATAGGTAATTTTATTTGTTTTAAGTGCTCTCACGTTTACCTGTAAGGCCCTAGTGTCCAGAGGCCTGTTTAAGTTTTGAGCCTGTTTTTGCCTGTTGGTAGACAGACCGGCAGAAAGGGGGGCGTGTTATGGAGCGTCCCTGTTTATAAATGTTTATATATTTTGTGTTACTAGTAGCAGTGTACTAGTAAGCTAATGCGAGTAAGTAAAGGTGATGTAGTAGATCGTAGGTTGTATATACGTTACTATTAATATATATTTTGTATAGGTGAGTTTTTGTGTCCTTATAATAATACTGAGTAATTAACATTCCACATT
The DNA here is from genome assembly GCA_009830355.1 of Cherax destructor. Taxonomy (NCBI): domain Eukaryota; kingdom Metazoa; phylum Arthropoda; class Malacostraca; order Decapoda; family Parastacidae; genus Cherax; species Cherax destructor. The sequence continues at coordinate 42,189 of WNWK01007744.1, forward strand.
TAATGTGAAGGTACAAGCTGGCCCTAGAGTGGCTTCCTTTTTTAGACAGGCAGGTTATTTACCCTTCAGGAGCCAGGACTTTTTAAGTTACGCAGTAAAAAAAGCGTAACACCTGGTTTGTGTGTTTTTATTAAAACATACCTACGACTTTCACTAGACAGCACTACGACTCTCACTAGGCAGCACTACGACTCTCGCAAGGCAGTAGGCCAGTAGGCCTGCTGCAGTGTTCCTTCTTTCTTATGTTCTTATGTAACACCAGGTAACACTGTAGGTATCACTTATAAGTAACGCCGTTGGTATATGATAAATATGAACTGGTGGTCATGAATATTTTAATTAGTTCATCTTTGCTTTTCAGAGTCGTTTTATTGTTAGTTTCTATTAACTGAATCTAAGGTATTCTTTCTAAGTTTGAAATTAGTATCTGTATCAGCTAAGAGATTATTCATTTTACCCTGGTAATGAGTTTCTTTTAAAATTATTTCTTCATTTATTTTGTCTGCTTTAGTAATATGCAAATTTTTTTTAATAATGAGATTTTCTTAAGACTTAACAAATTTGTGAGGACAATTGTGAATATTTTGTTTTATCAATGGATAAATAAGTAGATTTTTCTAAGTTACTAAAAGCTTTTGCAATTTCCACATTGCTGACTTTTTAAGAGATTGAAAAACTTGAACGGAAACCAAGAGCAGCGATTGTATTCTTATCTAATGTTTCATTTCACAAGTTAATTACAAAAATTGTAATTAGCATGTTTAGTCCAGTCACTGTTTTCAATTATATTGTCTAATTGACATCCTGGTTTATTTTTGCGCTCATTACAAACTCTTCCGAGTTTATTATAACATTAATCTAACATTACACACACAACCCGCACATATAAAAAAAGAGAGGAGCTTACGACGACATTTCGGTCCGACTTGGACCATTTACAAAGTCACACTAACACACAGAATGAATGAATGAATAAATACAGGCAAGATCCCAATGGGATGAGCGGAGAAGACGGTACAGACGAAGAATAGCGCTGGAGAGGAGTCTTCTTAGTCGTAGAAATAGAGCCAGGGCTTAACCCAGCAGCTAAGGCGATCGTGGGGCAGACTTGAGAGCAGGAATAGCAGGCTTTCCTGTTGGTGAGACTTCTTAGTGATTTGTGATAGTGGAGTCGTCGTCTGCATTCTTGATGTAGTTGAATGTTGATGTGGGGATCAATTTTATATACGCTCGTTTGTAGTTAATACGAGAGTCTTTTACTATCTGTTCTAAGATTTCGATGAGTTCAGAAACAGATGCGTAGGGGTAACCTTTGTTGGTGAACTTAACGTCCCCATGACGTATATACGAATTCAAGGTGGCTGGATTTACATCAATGGTAAAGTTCCTGTTGTGTGCATAGTAGACGATGTTTTTCCATTTGAGGGTGCGGCTGGTTGTGTCTTGTACTAAATCGTAGTGTGAAGCAAATGTTGGTGTAGGCGGTGATGTTCTGGTCGTCTTAGCAGGAGTGGATAGTGTGGATGTGGAGGTATCTGAATGGGCGGCGGCTGTTGAGTTTGCAGTAGGCTGGGAGGTCCCTGATTTGTTGGTTCTGGAGTCTTTTGGAGATATCAGAGGCATTTCATTGGTTGTGAATGGAGTGCCGTGACTGGAAGTAAGTGGTGTTGGTTGTGATGGTGGTGGAGCAGCGTCGTGAGATTGATTTGCAGGTGGAGAAACGATGACAGGTTGTTGGTTATTGTTGAGTATCAGTGAAGATGGTGGAGATGTTGGGAATTTGAACTCTGGCATGTTATTTAACTTGAGGAGTTCATTTATGGATGAGTTGAAGGTTCCAGGAACAGCAGCATTGTGCATATGAGCATATATCATACAGTAGTATATGGTGGTTGGGTCACAATCAGGTGCGATGGTGGCAGTGGAGGGTTGATTCGAAGCTTGGAGAATTTTGTTGTGGTAGCTTGTAGTTTCGTAATAGCAGCATAGGTGGGTGATTTTGAAGATGACTTTTTCTGTGCTACTTCTTGGGTCTTCTTCATAATGTCTTTTCTATTTGGACATTTAGCGGCTAGAGTGTGATGATCGGTGCTTTTACAGTTGAGACAAGTTGGTGTTGGAGGTTCAGAGACGGGGCATGACCGAAAATCATGTCCTTCATTACCACATGTTGTGCAAAACTTCCTATTATCCTTCACTGGACAGTCTCTGGAGTTGTGTGCATAAGAGTAACAATTCCAACATTGAGGAATGTAATGGTATCTCTCAGCTTCGATGTGTGTGGGGCTGATGAAGTAATAAAATACTGCAATACCATCAGCCAATGCAGTGGCAGCCATATTTACATCGGTGAACGTGATTTTGAGCATGGATGGAGCTGTAGGTATTTTCATAACGCTCTCGACTTTGGCCCATGAGTTTTGATTTTCAATGGACGTCTTGAGTTCGTCTATAGGTTGAACTGTAAGAAGCTTATCAAGTTTCTTAAGGAAGACTGACCTTCTTGCCCTGAGAGCTGGAGATGACATGACAGTAAATCCTCGACCTGCTAGAGTGGTGGTGGCTGTTGTAGTGAGTAGCTTTTCTGTTTCTTCATCGTCGCTGCACACTACAATAAATGCTTCCTTCAGGGTCAGTATGGTGTTGAACTTCACTTGTAACACACTTCTAACGCAAATTGCTAGAGCAAGTTTTGAAGAATCGTTCACAGTGCCACTGTTTGGTTTGATCTTGACTCGATTTCCATAGCTCATCGTGATGTCCAATTTAGGATGGTGATGACTGTATAAAATTCCCCTCCCAAACGGGGATCGCAGGGAGACTGAATGCCAAGATTCAGAGCTGCTGGAAGATCAACGACGAGCAGGACAAACACAGATGCCATGACGATGTTGTTATTGTTAGGCTAAGACGATGACGAGGAGTAAGACGATGATGTTCACAATCTTGATGACTGCTGACTGATGAAACACACAGGACAGGAAGAAGGGGTATTTATAGGCAGGCAGACAGGGGAGGGCACAAGAAAGTGGTGGAGGGGTAATAATGGAGGTAGTAGTGGTAGTAGTAGTAGTAGTGGAGTCAGTCATATTCTAGGAAAGGAGCACTGCAATGAAGCTGGCGGCCCGCATAACATACTTTATTTCCATTCTAATGGAATAGCCTGATTAAAAAGAATGTTTTGCATCTCTATATTTTGAATGCCTCCCTTTCTTCTATTTTAGAAATTTCAATATGTTGATGACGAATCATATTTTTTTTCCTTATACTCAGATTGTTTTCCGATGATTTAAGATTTTTTTTTTTCATTCTGCTAATTCAGCAAAGAACACCCTTGTCGGCGATTCTGCTTAATCAGCAAGACGTACGAGAGTGCCTCTCTTCTTAACATGACACGTCCCTGGACCTGTTCATAGGAAGTGCCTCTTGAATTTACAATTAGTGTCCCTGGTCCTCATTATAGGGTTAGGACCTGATAGTCCTATGGAAAAATCACTCTGGTGGTCGTACAGGTACTTTCACCCATCGTTTCGGCTTGCCTTTATAAAACATGTTTCTGGTAATAGTTTAGTCAGTGGTCCTGTTAGTCTTTTATACCTTTTTTCTACCTTGAGAGAGCCTCTAGTCATCTCTGGTGTCTCATAATAGCGTTAAGAGCTTCCTGACAGTGTGCCTACGGTTATCTTTGGTCTCTCTTAACAGATTGTTAAATAACAAAAGAGGCACAATACCGTGACTGGAACAATACACACACAACCCGCAGCCAAAAAGCATTAGACTCTCAAAACACAATCTGTTAATACACACACAACCCGCACATAGAAGAGAGGAGCTTACGACGTCGTTTCGGTCCGACTTGGACCTTTTCTTTGTGTTAGTGTGACTTTGTAAATAGTCCAAGTCGTACCGAAACGTCGTCGTAAGCTCCTCTCTTCTATGTGCGGGTTGTGTGTGTATTAACAGATTGTGTTTTGAGAGTCTAATGCTTTTTGGCTGCGTAATGTACATAAAAAGTCCTGGCTCCGAAGGTGTAAATGAGCTACCTGTCTAGGGGCTTGTATATAATTTAAAATAGAAAAAGAAATCACTCTGGGGCCAGCTTGCACCTTCACATTAAATGTGGAATGTTAGTAGGTCAATATTATTATTATAAGGAAGGACACAAAAATTCGTCTGTACAAAAATATATATTAATAATAACGTATATACAACCTACAATCTACTCTACTACAACCAACGTCACCTTTACTCACTCACATTAGCTCACTAGCACACTGCTACTATGAGTAACACAAAATATATAAACATAAACAGGGAGGCTCCATGATAATCCCCCTCCCACCTTTCTGTCGGTCTGTCTTCCAACAGGCAAAACACCATACGAGTACTCAATCAAAACTTAAACAGGTCTCTGCACACTATGACCTTACAGGTAAACATGAGAGCACTTAAACACAAATAAAATAACCTATGGTATAAACTAACAAAAAAATAAAAGAACACCCCCACCTACTTAAACAAACGCCAAACCATGACGACTTCTTCCAGCCGCCGCCCTTCTTGTACTGCCCCACGAACACCACCTGTTCCTGTCTCCTGGCCACTCTAACCAGGAATAATACGAGTACGGTTTCAGAACACGTCCCGGAAACTATGGAGCATTTTTTTATAAAATATTTTTACTGCAACACACTGCGTAATAGAACGTAACTTTTGTAAGTGTATATGGTCCTCTTTACAGAAGGGTAGTTTGATTGTCTCTTATCGGGGTGTCCCAAGTCATCTCTTAAGGAGGTGCCCTGGTACACTCGTAATGGGTGTCCCCAGTCAGGTTTTTTTTATGTATGTCTGGTCATTTATCTGCTTCTTATTCTCTCTCAACATCTCTGAGTATATAGCCGCATTATCCAAATTCTGCTATCATTGATAAATTTGAATTTATGTATCCCAAGAGGCCTTTCATCTTCCCCTTCAAAGGACATGGACGTTTGGATAACATATCAAGGTGGAATATGTAAAACAGGTTTGGAGAGCCTTTCACAAAACATGCGTGGTGTATCGTTCCTTTGATTCTGCGAGGGCAGTCGCCTCCAAGCTCACCTCTGGGTCTCCTGGGAGGATCTTGCTGAAGAAAAATCAAAAGGATTCAAATTTTGCTGAGTGAGACTGATGCGATGTTTGCCAGGTATAACGGTTAGTAAGCGGGGTGCTGATTGAGACTGATGTGATGTTTGCCAGGTATAACGGTGAGTAAGCGGGGTGCTGACCTTTCTTCATGTATATACAACATGAAGGTATTTTATGAAAATGCTTTTTCACTCTTACAGACACACGCAGACACAGACACACGCAGACACACACACACGCAGACACACACACACGCAGACACACACACACGCAGACACAGACACACGCAGACACAGACACACGCAGACACAGACACACGCAGACACAGACACACCCAGACGCAGACACACCCAGACGCAGACACACGCAGACGCAGACACACGCAGACGCAGACACAGACACACGCACACAGAGATAGGAGCACACACAGACACGCAAACACAGTAGCGGCCAGTGAAGAGGCTGGGCCAGGAGCTGTAAATTGACCCCTGTAACCACAACTAGGTGAGTACACGCAAACACAGACACGCAGACACACCACATGCACATATACAACGGGCCTACTGTCTAATCGACATGTGTCTAGGACAAAATGATAACTGTCACACACACACACACGCAAAGGTTTGTAACAAGACTAGTCCCGGTGTTAATGGGTATGTCCTACGAGGAGACGTTAAGGGAAATCGACCTGACGACACTGGAAGACAGGAGAGATAAGGGAGGGGTATGATAACATAAAATACTGAGAGGAATAACAAGGTGGACAGAGACAGGATGTTCCAGAGATGGGACACAGCAACAAGGGGTCACAGTTGGAAGCTGAAAACTCAGATGAATCACAGTAATGTTAGGAAGTATTCCTTCAGTCACATAGTTGTCAGTAAGTGGAATAGTCTGGAAAGTGATGTAGTGTAGGCAGGATCCATATATAGCTTTAAGAAGAGGAATGATAAAGCTCATGGAGCAGGAAGAGTGATCTAGTATCGACCAGTGAAGAGGCGGAGCCAGCTGTGACTCGACCCATGGAACCACAACTAGGTGAGTACAAACACACACACACACACACACACACACACACACACACACACGGGTCAAGTCTGACCCGAAGCTGTTGTATAGCCACATTAGGAGGAAAAAACAGTCGAGGACCAGGTAATCAGGCTGAGGAATGAAGGTGGGGAGTTCACAAGAAACAACCAAAAGGTATGTGAGGAGTTCAACAGGAGATTTAAAGAAGTATTTACAGAGGAAACAGGAAGGACTCCAGGAATTCAGAATAGGGAGGTATACCAACAAGTGCTGGATGAAATACACACAAGAAAGACACAAGCTTATAAACGACAACCAGCACGGTTTCAGGGAAGGAAAATCCTTTCACAAACCTACTGGAGTTTTATGACAAGGTAACAGAAGTAGGACATGAGTGAGAGGGGTTGATAGACTTCATTTTCTTGGACTGCAAGAAGGCGTTCGACACAGTTCCTCACAAGAGGTTAATGCAAAAGCTAGAGGATCAGGCACACGTAACAGGAAAGGCACTGCAATGGATCAGAGAATGTCTGACAGGGAGGCAGCAGCGAGTCATGGTACGTGATGAGGTGTCAGAGTGGGCATCTGTGACGAGAGGGGTTCCACAGGGGTCAGTCCTAGGACCTGTACTGTTTTTGGTATATGTGAATGACATAACGTTAGGGATAGACTCAGAAGTGTCCCTGTTTGCAGATGATGTGAAGTTAATGAGAAGAATTAAATCAGTCGAGGATCAGGCAGGACTACAAAGAGACCTAGACAGGCTACAAGCCTGGTCCAGTAACTGGCTCCTTAAATTTAACCCTGCCAAATGTAGTCATGAAGATTGGGGAAGGGCAAAGAAGACCGCAGACAGAGTATAGTCTAGGTGGCCAAAAACTGCAAACCTCACTCAAGGAAAAAGATCTTGGAGTGAGTATAATACCGAGCACATCTGAGGCACACACCAATCAGATAACTGCTGCAGCATACGGGCGGCTGCCAAACCTAAGAATAGCGTTCCAATACCTCACTAAGGAATCGTTCAAGACTCTGTACACCATATACGTCAGGCCCATACTGGAGTATGCAGTACCAGTTTGGAACCCACACGTGGTCAAGCACGTCATGAAATTAGAGAAAGTGCAAAGATTTGCAACAAGACTAGTCCCAGAGCTAAGGGGATTGTCCTACGAAGAAAGGTTAAGGGAAATCGGCCTGACGACACTAGAGGACAGAAGGGTTAGGGGAGACATGATAACGACATATAAAATTCTGCGAGGAATAGATAAGGTGGACAGACAAGATGTTCCAGAGAGAGGACACACAAACAAGGGGTCACAATTGGAAGTTGAAGACTCCTATGAGTCAAAGGGATGTTAGGAAGTATTTCTTCAGCCATAGAGTTGTCAGGAAGTGGAATAGCCTAAAAAGTGACGTAGTGGAGGCAGGAACAATACATAGTTTTAAGACGAGCTTTGATAAAGCTCATGGAGCTGGGAGAGAGAAGACCTAGTAGCAATCAGTGAAGAGGCGGGGCCTGGATCTATGACTCGACCCCTGCAACCACAAATAGGTGAATACAAATAGGTGAGAACACACACACATACAAGGAGGCAGAGGAAAGGTTTGTTCCCAAGAGCAACAATAATAATAAGAAGACCAGAACTTGGTTTACCCGAAGGTGTAGGGAGGCAAATACTAAGTGCACTAGAGAATGGAAAAAGTACAGAAGACAAAGGACCCAGGAAAATAAGGACATCAGTCGAAGAGCCTGAAACGAGTATGCACACGTAAGGAGGGAGGCCCAGCGACAGTACGAAAACAACATAGCATCGAAAGTCAAATCTGACCCGAAACTGCTGAATAGCCACATTAGGAGGAAGACTACAGTTATAGACCAGGTAATCAGGCTGAGGAAAGAAGGTGGGGAGCTCACAAGAAACGATCAAGAGGTATGTGAGGAGCTCAACACGAGGTTTAAGGAGGTATTTACAGTGGAGGCAGGAAGCACTCTGGGAAGACAGAACAGAGGGGGACACCAAAAAGAATATACCAACAAGTGTTGGATGAAATAAATACAACTGAGGAGGAGGTGAAGAAACTACAAAGTGACCTTGATACCTCAAAGGCGATGGGACCGGAATACATCTCTCCGTGGGTCCTTAGAGAGGAAGCAGAGACGCTGTGTGTGCCACTAACCACAATTTTCAACACATTCCTTGAAATTGGGCAACTACCTGAGGTATGGAAGACGGCAAATGCAGTCCCCATTTTTAAGAAAGGAGACAGAAACGAGGCGCTAAACTATAGACCAGTGTCACTGACGTGTATAGTATGCAAAGTCATGGAGAAGATTATCAGGAGGAGAGTGGTAGAGCACCTGGAACGGAATAAGATTATAAACGACAACCAGCACGGATTCATGGAATGCAAATCCTGTGTCACAAACCTTCTGGAGTTTTATGACAAGGTAACAGAAGAAAGACACGAGAGAGGGAGGGGTGAGTTGATTGCATTAACTTGGACTGCAGGAAGGCATTCGACACAGTTCCTCACAAGAGATTAGTGCAGAAGCTAGAGGATCAGGCGTGTATAGCAGGAAGGGCAATGCAATGGATCAGAGAATACCTGACAGGGAGGCAACAACGAGTCCTGGTACGTGATGAGGTATCACAATGGGCGCCTGTGACGAGCGGGGTCCCACAGGGGTCAGTCCCAGGACCAGTGCTATTTTTGGTAAATGTGAATGACATGATGAAAGGGATAGACTCAGAAGTGTCCCTTTTCGCAGATGATGTGAAGTTAATGAGGAGAATTAAATCAGATGAGATTCAGGCAGGACTACAAAGAGACCTGGACAGGCTGGACACGTGGTCCAGCAACTGGCTACTCGAATTTAGCCCCACCAAATGCAAAGTCATGAAGATCGGCGAAGGGCAAAGAAGACCGCAGACAGAGTATAGGCTAGGTGGCCAAAGACTGCAAACCTCACTCAAGGAGAAAGATCTTGGGTTGATTATAACACCAAGCACGTCTTCAGAAGTACACATCAATCAGATAACTGCTGCAGCATGTGGGCGACTGGCAAACCTGAGAATAGCGTTCCGTTTCCTCAGTAAGGAATCATTCAAGACACTGTACACCGTATACGTCAGACCCATACTGGAGTATGCAGCACCAGTTTGGAACTCACACCTGGTCAAGCACGTCAAGAAATTAGAGAAAGTGCAGAGGTTTGCAACAAGGCTAGTTCCAGAGCTAAGGGGAATGTCCAACGAAGAAAGGTTAAGGGAAATCGGCCTGACGACACTGGAGGACAGGAGGGTTAGGAGAGATATGATAACGACATACAAAATATTGCGAGGAATAGATAAGGTGGACAGAGACAGGATATTCCAGAGATGTGACACAGAAACAAGGGGTCACAATTGGAAGTTGAAGACTCAGATGAGTCAAAGGGATGTTAAGAAGTATTTCTTCAGTCACAGATTAATTGGGACACGAGTAAATTTTTGTCTTACTTTCGGAAGAGTTTACTTCTGGCAACCATCCAGCTGTGGTGTTAGCCTGCGACTCACGTCAGCGGTACAACAGCTGTTGTTCTGTAAGGTTATTCCTGCAAGCGTGCTCTTTGAATGGATGTGGTTTCCCCAAATTCTCTCATTCAGTTCATGATTACTGCTGAAATTCATGATCTATGTTACACCTAGGAAACGTGCCAGTACTGTAGCTCTTAGAAAACATGTTGATTTGAGCCTAGCAAAGTCAACTGTTGGTCGGATATTGAAGAAAGCTGACGACACTGGTGATTGTGGAGCGCTGCTTCAAAGATGAGGTAGAAGAAAACGGAAGACAACACCTCAAGATGACAAGGTTATATGAAATAGTGTGAAGGATCCCAAGAAAACTAGCAAAGATCTACGACGAGATTTGGCGTCAACCGGTGTAAATGTTGAATGTTCAACTGTTCGACGAAGGCTCTTTAAATCTGGCAGTTCTGCCAGAAAGCCGGTCAAGAAACAATTGACTTCTACTATGCAGAAAACACGGCCGCGGTGAGCACAAGATCATAAGGGACGGACGACAGATGAATGGAGAAATTATATTTTAAGATGAGGCGTATTTTGCATTACATGGGTACCTAACGAATGGACACATTCAACAAGCGCCAAAACACCCACCTAAAATTTTTTTTGCGTAGTTTTACAGCTAAATGCCTTGAACGGCATATTATTATTGAGGTAAGGATGAACAGTGACAAATACAAGGTAATCCTGGCAACTCATTTGCTTCTCATTGCGGATAGACTTTCATGATGGAGAAGGCATTTTCCAGCAGGATCTTGCTCCGTGTCACACAGAAAAAATGCTGACATTCCTCCAAGACAGTGGACTCAGCGTTTTAAATTGGTCTGGAAACTCATCTGACCTCAACCTAACCCAGAATCTCTTGACTGTTTAACTGTGGAGAAGATAATTGCTGCTGTTATTATGACCTTTTACAACGACGAAAAACTTGAAAAAATGTGTTCAACATTTGTCGATCCTATGCCAAAACATGTAACAATGCTCATAAAAGCAAACGGTAGTCATATCTCTTATTAACTCAATTATCTCTCAAATCATTGCCGTGTATTTTTTCAAATAAGCATTAATTTTCCAAATAAATGTCTTATTACACCACTGTCCCAATAAATGTGAACACAACTAATGTATATACTGTCTATAAATATGTCATGCTGAATAGGTAAAACTTGCGATTTTGGCTTAAATAGCAACGCTCTTCTTGCCGAATAAGGCAAGCGAAAATTTGAGTATGCAATAATTTAGCAAAAATCATTCTGAACCTAACGATAAAAATATATTTCATTGTTTATTTATTATTAAATTATTGTAAACTTATCTAAAATATATTTAGTTGGATTAAGCTAAATTAAATTGCGGTTATAATAAGGTTAGGTAAGTTTTCTAAGGTTCTTTTGGTACAAAATTATTAATTTTTACATTAACATAAATGAAAAAAAATATATATTTAAACGAATAAGAGAAAATTTCAGAAAGGAATTAATTATATATATATATATATATATATATATATATATATATATATATATATATATATATATATATATATATATATATATAATAGAAGCACAAAGTAAGAGAGAGGTGAAGGTTTATAAACTAAAAGAGGAGGCAGTTAGGGTAAGATATAAACAACTATTGGAGGATAGATGGGCTAGTGAGAGTGTAGGCAATGGGGTCGAAGATGTATGGAGTAGGTTAAAGAATGTAGTGTTAGAGTGTTCAGCAGAAGTTTGTGGTTACAGGAAAGTGGGTGTGGGAGGGAAGAAGAGCGATTGGTGGAATGATGATGTAAAGAGAGTAAGTAGTAAGGGAGAAAAAGTTAGCATATGAGAGGTTTTTACAAAGTAGAAGTGATGCAAGGAGGGAAGAGTATATGAAGAAAAAAAGAGAGGTTAAGAGAGTGGTCAAGCAATGTAAAAAGAGAGCAAATGAGAGTGTGTGTGAGATGTTATCAACAAATTTTGTTGAAAATAAGAATTTTTTTTAAGTGAGATTAATAAGTTGAGGAAGCCTAGGGAACAAATGGATTTGACAGTTAAAAATAGGAGAGGAGAGTTATTGAATGGAGAGTTGGAGGTATTGGGAAGATGGAGGGAATATTTTGAGGAGTTCTTAAATGTTGATGAAGACAGGGAAGCTGTGATTTCGTGTATAGGGCAAGGAGGAATAACATCTTGTAGGAGTGCGGAAGAGCCAGTTGTGAGTGTGGGGGAAGTTCGTGAGGCAGTGGGTAGAATGAAAGGGGGTAAGGCAGCTGCGAATGATGGGATAAAGGTAGAAATGTTAAAAGCAGGCGGAGATATTGTTTTGGAGTGGTTGGTGCTAGTATTTAATACATGTATGGAAGGGGGTAATGTAGCTAGGGACTGGCAGAGAGCGTGTATTGTTCCTTTGTATAAAGGCAAAGGGGACAAAAGAGAGTGCAAAAATTATAGGGGAATAAGTCTGTTGAGTATACCAGGCAAAGTGTATGGTAGAGTTATTATTGAAAGAATTAAGAGTAAGACGGAGAGCAGAATAGCAGATGAACAAGGTGGCTTTAGGAAAGGTAGGGGGTGTGTAGACCAAGTGTTTGCAGTAAAGCATATAGGTGAACAGTATTTGGATAATGGTAAAGAGGTTTTTGTGGCATTTATGGATTTGGAAAAGGCATATGATAGGGTATATATAGGGGGGCAATGTGGCAGATGTTGCAGGTGTATGGAATAGGAGGTAGGTTACTGAAAGCAGTGAAGAGCTTTTATGAGGATAATGAGGCTCAGGTTAGAGTGTGTAGGAGAGAGGAGATTATTTCTCGGTAAAAGTAGGCCTTAGACAGGGATGTGTGATGTCACCGTGGTTGTTCAATATATTTATAGATGGGGTTGTAAGAGAAGTGAATGCGAAGGTCTTTGGCAAGAGGTGTGGGGTTAAAAGACAAAGAATCAAATACAAAGTGGGAGTTGTCACAGTTGCTTTTTGCTGATGATTGGATATCAGATTGGAGGGAGAGAGTATGGAGGAGGTGAACGTATTCAGATATTTGGGAGTGGACATGTCAGCAGATGGGTCTATGAAGGATGAGGTGAATCATAGAATTGATGAGGAGAAAAGGGTGAGTGGTGCACTCCGGAGTCTGTGGAGACAAAGAACTTTGTCCATGGAAGTTAAAAGGGGAATGTATGAGAGTATAGTTATACCAACACTCTTATATGGGTGTGTAGCATGGGTGATGAATGTCGCAACGAGGAGAAGGCTGGAGGCATTGGAGATGTCATGTCTGAGGTCAATGTGTGGTGTGAATATAATGCAGAGAATTCGGAGTTTGGAAATTAGGAGGAGGTGCTGGATTACCAAAACTATTATCCAGAGGGCTGAGGAAGGGTTGTCGAGGTGGTTCGGACATGTAGAGAGAATGGAACGAAACAGAATGACCTCGAGAGTGTATAAATCTGTAGTGGAGGGAAGGCGGGGTAGGGGTCGGCGTAGGAAAGGTTGGAGGGAGGGGTAAAAAGGTTTTGTGTGCGAGGGGTTTGGATTTCCAGCAAGCATGGGTGTGCGTATTTGATAGGAGTGAATGGAGACAAATGGTTTTTAATACTTGACGTGCTGTTGGAGTGTGAGCAAAGTAACATTTATGAAGGGATTCAGGGAAACCGGCAGGCCGGACTTGAGTCCTGGAGATGGGATGTACAGTGTCTGCACTCTGAAGGAGGGGTGTTAATGTTGCAGTTTTATAACTGTAGTGTAAAGCACCCCTCTGGCAAGACAGTGATGGAGTGAATAATGATGATGAAAGTTTTTCTTTTTCGGGCCACCCTGCCTTGGTGGGAATCGGCCGATGTGTTAATAAATTATATATATATATATATATATATACATACACATGTCGTATCGAATATGTATAACTTGCTATTTTTTCTTTAATAGCAACGCTCTTCTATCGGAATAAGGCAAGCGAAAATTTGTGTATATAATAATTTCGCCAAAATTATTCTGAACCTATCGAAAGAAATATATTTCATTGTGTTTGTTTATTATTATATTATTGTAAACTTATCTAAAATATATTTAGTTGGATTAGGCTAAATTAAATTGCGCTTGTTATAATAAATTTAGGTAAGTGTTCTAAGGTTCTTTTGGTACTAAATTATTAGTTTTTACATTGCAAAAATGAAAAAAAATCTTTAAAGATATAAGAGAAAATTATAGAAAGGAAGTAAACGAATTCTTGCTAACTGACCAGTTTTACCTATACGTCACAGCATATATACACACACTTACTTAATATATGCAGTATGTACAGTGCTCGTTTGTATAATTAAATCTTTGATAGTTTGCTTGCATAGACTTTCATGGAAACCTACGTATAATAACGACAAACATTCACAAATAAATATATGATAGGTTATTTCTTGATACGTTTAGTTAAGGTTGTAAAAGGTTTCACTTGGTGTAATTTGCATGGGCTAGCCTTTATTAACATATATTAACGAAACAGATGTTAACGAAATGAAGAACAAAATTAGTTGAAGCCTGGCAGGTCAGAGCGCATTGCAAAATATCGAGCGTACATTTTCACACAGAAACAACAAAGTTTGAGGATAAGATGCCAAATGAGGTCCTCTTCAGCAGATACAACAAGTGAATAGGACTTATTTACTTAAGAAATAAATGTAGTCAGACAACCTTACATGAAAACAGTCTCAGTGTACGTAATAAGAATGTCATAATCTTAAGGGTCTTATACAAGAATGATATATATTTACGAGATAGACTGTATACCGTGGAACATACGACCGTAAACTGTGCATATGTGGCTATCAGGTAATATATGCCTGTCTTGGGAACCCATGAAGTATATTGCTCTTATTTTACAAGTCTCCCGATGGTCGTACGTTATAGCACAAGTGTGTGGGGGAGGGAGATAGTGTTTGTGTCGTGTGTCCCAAGTGGCCCAGGTTTTGAACCCTGACAAAAAGTGCCTGAGCTTCGTAAAGACGTTGCCAATTGAACAATATTTATTTTGTTTAGCGAAGGGTTACTGAACAAGATTCATAAAAATATATTGTATAAATAATTATAGTTTTCTAAATATTTCAAAGTTGCGAGAATTCGATTACTAAAACGTCATGAAAATTACCGATTATACATTATCAAATGACAATTAATTAATCTAAAAGTAAGTTATAAGTGTTTGAGGAAACGAACTGAGACACATTAGAAAGAGTAATGTAGTAGTATGGCATTGATGTCAGCTAGGCCTGTATACCTTGTACATGTACTTGTAGTAAAGAAATATATTATTATATTATTATTATTATTATAGTACTGCAAAATCATACACATGACCAGCGTTGCCTGAATTATGTGAATAAAACTTATCCTCATCTTTATCCTTTTATCAGACAGCTCATCTGCGTTCTAGATTGATAAAATAATAACAATATTAATAAACATAATAATAATAACAAAAATAATAATATAAATAAGATTTTTTAATATTTTTATTGTGTACTATTTACGAAAGCATTTAACCTGGATTTTTTTTTTAAATATATTCATTTGAGATATACAGTATGTGGAATTAACGAAATACGTACCTCAATATTATATATGCCTACTAGTTAAACTTTACCTTTAACACTGGATTACATTAAGAAATATTAGAATATACGCAGTTTATTCTGCCTTTTCCTTAATATAGGAGACTAACAGCTAGATTTTTTTGTTATGTATTTAGGAGTTCATGGTAAAAAACAGGTGGCAGAAGACTTGAAGGTTCCCATCAAGGCAATATACTGCGGATGACATTCTTCTATCTAGATTGAAGATTGTCATGTAATTTCTTGAGGTTTGATACAAGGATAACTGAAGGTGAAGGCTCTCGCCACCGTCCAGTCCTTCTCGCCACTGCCGGTATGAAATAAGGCAAAATGTACTGAATCACCGTATTTTACTTACAATAGAAACAAAAATGAAAAGAGGATCTGAGCTACACATTACTGCTTCATTTCAGTGCTGTTCCTAGCCCAGCTACTCGTGATATTCTACTGCTACCCACAGAGCTATTTGTACAGGTTCTACTTCAAGTCACCCTTTTTTTCTACTTCTGAATACAGTGGTGCAGGTCGACACGCATCACAGTTAAGGCCACTATAATTACCTCCACTATCTCTACTTCTGTGACTACTTTTACTAAAATCTGCGTGCCTCAGTGTTAACTGTTGGGCCTGATGTAGTTGCTGAGCAAACATTAGCAGTCCAGTGATTTCAGTTTGCCTCAGCACAGCAAATAAGGTAAAACCTACGCGAACCGAGTTCCTGTCCAGCCGGTTTAAATTGCAGCAGCGAGTTTCTTCCATATATCTAATTGCAAATTGTTTTATACACTTCTAGCGCATCCGTTGTCTTGAAGTTTCCTTTTATACTTCAAATATCCCTTCATGTCTAAGTGTCTCAAATCAATTTACTATCTTAGAATTTTGAATGAGATCTCGTAGTTTACCATTTTAAGAGAGAAAAGGTTAAAAGATTTGATTCTCACTGCGATGAAGAAATTTCTTAGAAATGGTGCGAGCTTGTTAAAATTCTCTTTACCTTCTTCAATCTGTCTTTGTTTTGAACCTGCTCAATATATCCTCTACATAGTATATATTTAGTAGTTTGTTCCAGTTTATATTACTGATGTCTCAGCGCTTATCAAAGTTTGCTGTTCAACAGACGGAACCACACATTCCCCTCCACCACCCACCCACACCCACACTCACACCCACACCCACATACACATACACATAAACACACCCACCCACACATTTTCATTGCCACCACCACACTCCAACACTCAAATCCACCACCACCACCACCTCACAACATTCTAAACCATTCTCTCGATCACACTAAACCATTCTCACCACCACCACAAAACTCCACTATTCTCATAACCACCGTCACCACACACTACCATTCTCACCACCTCCACCACACACTACCATTCTCACCACCTCCACCACACACTACCATTCTCACCACCTCCACCAAACACTACCATTCTCACCACCTCCACCAAACACTACCATTCTCACCACCTCCACCAAACACTACCATTCTCACCACCTCCACCAAACACTACCATTCTCACCACCTCCACCAAACACTACCATTCTCACCACCTCCACCAAACACTACCATTCTCACCACCTCCACCAAACACTACCATTCTCACCACCTCCACCAAACACTACCATTCTCACCACCTCCACCAAACACTACCATTCTCACCACCTCCACCAAACACTACCATTCTCACCACCTCCACCAAACACTACCATTCTCACCACCTCCACCAAACACTACCATTCTCACCACCTCCACCAAACACTACCATTCTCACCACCTCCACCAAACACTACCATTCTCACCACCTCCACCAAACACTACCATTCTCACCACCTCCACCAAACACTACCATTCTCACCACCTCCACCAAACACTACCATTCTCACCACCTCCACCAAACACTACCATTCTCACCACCTCCACCAAACACTACCATTCTCACCACCTCCACCAAACACTACCATTCTCACCACCTCCACCAAACACTACCATTCTCACCACCTCCACCAAACACTACCATTCTCACCACCTCCACCAAACACTACCATTCTCACCACCTCCACCAAACACTACCATTCTCACCACCTCCACCAAACACTACCATTCTCACCACCTCCACCAAACACTACCATTCTCACCACCTCCACCAAACACTACCATTCTCACCACCTCCACCAAACACTACCATTCTCACCACCTCCACCAAACACTACCATTCTCACCACCTCCACCAAACACTACCATTCTCACCACCTCCACCAAACACTACCATTCTCACCACCTCCACCAAACACTACCATTCTCACCACCTCCACCAAACACTACCATTCTCACCACCTCCACCAAACACTACCATTCTCACCACCTCCACCAAACACTACCATTCTCACCACCTCCACCAAACACTACCATTCTCACCACCTCCACCAAACACTACCATTCTCACCACCTCCACCAAACACTACCATTCTCACCACCTCCACCAAACACTACCATTCTCACCACCTCCACCAAACACTACCATTCTCACCACCTCCACCAAACACTACCATTCTCACCACCCCACCAAACACTACCATTCTCACCACCTCCACCAAACACTACCATTCTCACCACCTCCACCAAACACTACCATTCTCACCACCTCCACCAAACACTACCATTCTCACCACCTCCACCAAACACTACCATTCTCACCACCTCCACCAAACACTACCATTCTCACCACCTCCACCAAACACTACCATTCTCACCACCTCCACCAAACACTACCATTCTCACCACCTCCACCAAACACTACCATTCTCACCACCTCCACCAAACACTACCATTCTCACCACCTCCACCAAACACTACCATTCTCACCACCTCCACCAAACACTACCATTCTCACCACCTCCACCAAACACTACCATTCTCACCACCTCCACCAAACACTACCATTCTCACCACCTCCACCAAACACTACCATTCTCACCACCTCCACCAAACACTACCATTCTCACCACCTCCACCAAACACTACCATTCTCACCACCTCCACCAAACACTACCATTCTCACCACCTCCACCAAACACTACCATTCTCACCACCTCCACCAAACACTACCATTCTCACCACCTCCACCAAACACTACCATTCTCACCACCTCCACCAAACACTACCATTCTCACCACCTCCACCAAACACTACCATTCTCACCACCTCCACCAAACACTACCATTCTCACCACCACCACCAGAATTTTCACCACCTCCACCACACACTACCATTCTCACTACCACCACCACACACTACCATTCTCACCACCTCCACCACACCATTCTCACCATTCTCTCACCACCTCCACCAAACACTACCATTCTCACCACCTCCACCAACACTACCATTCCACCACCTCCACCAAACACTACCATTCTCACCACCTCCACCAAACACTACCATTCTCACCACCTCCACTCAACCATCCTACCACTTCTCACCTCCACCAATCACACCATTCTCACCACCTCCACCACACTACCAGTTCTCACCACCACCAACCTACCATTCTCACCACCTCACCAACACTACCTTCTCACCACCTCCACCAACACTACCATTCTCACCACCTCCACCAAACACTCCATTCTCACCACCATCCACCAACACTTTCTCACCACCTCCACCAACACTACCATTCTCACCACCTCACCAAACACTCACATTCTCACCACCTCCACCAAACACACCATTCTCACCACCTCCACCGACACTACCATTCTCACCACCTCCACCAAACACTACCATTCTCACCACCTCCACCAAACACACCATTCTCACCACCTCCACCAAACACTACCATTCTCACCACCTCCACCAAACACTACCATTCTCACCATCCACCAAACCTACATTCTCATCCACCACGTCTCACCACTCACCACACTACCATTCTCACCACCCCACCTACACTACCATTCTCACCACCTCCACCAAACACTACCATTCTCACCACCTCCACCAAACACTACCATTCTCACCACCTCCACCAACACTACCATTCTCACCACCTCCACCAAACACTACCATTCTCACCACCTCCACCAAACACTACCATTCTCACCACCTCCACCAAACACCTACCGTTCTCACCACCACCACCGCACCCATTCTCACCACCTCCACCAACACTACCATTCTCACCACCACCACCACACACTACCATTCTCACCACCTCACCTACCATTCTCACCACCTCCATCCACCACTCACCACCTCCACCCACCCATTCCACCTCACAACCACCATTCACCACCCACAGCACTCACCACCACCACACTCCATTCTCACCACTACCACCACACACCACTCACCATCTCTAACACTCCATCCACCACACCCACCATTCTCCCACCATCACCACCACCTACCATCTCACCACCTCCACCACCCACCACCACCTCACCATTCTACCACCACCAAATCTCACATCCATCTCCCATGCTCTTTCCTACCACATCCCGACAGTTCCCATGTCATCACTCCAGTTCACCTTCCCTAGACTCCTACATTTCTCCAACCCATATACCCCCTACACTCCATCTCACCTTACACCACTACCACCCGTCATGCTCTCCATCTCCAACACTACACTTTCTCATCATTCTCTCCACCACAGTACTTCACCACCTCATCTAAACCATCACCACCACACCCATCCATTCTCTCCATCTACCACCTCCAACCAGCACCTCTTTGTCATCACCACTAGCCCGTCTATCAAGACCCCATTCAAGCTCCACCATTCCCCACACTATCTTCACCTTTCCACAGTCATGTTTAACACTCGCCACACTTCACACACCTTATCCCGTCACTCACGCCCCATCCACTCCATCACCTCCACCCCTGTCAGCACCACAACGTCATTCGACCAAGCATCCATCACACTCACCACCGTCATCACCAAACCACACCCCTAAAAACCCGTCTCATAACATACATTAGTCATCGCCTGACATACCGTCAACACGTATACCACCACCGTCATCACCACCACCACCATCACCACCACCATCGTCATCACCACCACCACCGTCATCACCACCACCACCGTCATCACCACCACCACCGTCATCACCACCACCACCATCACCACCACCATCGTCATCACCACCACCCCCGTCATCACCACCACCACCGTCATCACCACCACCACCGTCATCACCACCACCACCGTCATCACTACCACCACCGTCATCACCACCACCACCGTCATCACCACCACCACCGTCATCACCAAAACCACCGTCATCACCACCACCACCGTCATCACCACCACCACCGTCATCACCACCACCACCGTCATCACCACCACCACCGTCATCACCACCACCACCGTCATCACCACCACCACCGTCATCACCACCACCACCGTCATCACCACCACCACGGTCACCTAAACCACCACCACTGCCATCACCACCACTACCACCGTCATCACCACCACCACCGTCATTAACACTTCCACCACCAGCACCACCACCGCCACCACAACCACCACCGCCACAACCAACAGCACCACCTCCACCACCGCCACCACACCACCGTCACCACTACTACCACCACCACAATAACGTCCCACATACCCATCTCTCCAGGTGCCGATCTTTCCTCTCGACATTTACCCGACAGTGTAGCGCCACTTTGTCAGCGGAAACAGCTGGTGCTCCGGCAGCTTCATCGCCTTCACGACCTGAGCTCCGTACATTGTGCAGCTGACACTCCCCAATCCCAAGTAACCCCCTCCCAAACCTCCTTCCAAACCCCTTTAACCCCAAATTCCTTTAACCCTAAACCCCGTTCATAGCTTCGTCCTTCTCCGAAAAAACTATCTAACCTTTCTCTCTTTCTCTCTCCATCCGAGATAGTCTTTCCCCCTCACCCTCCATCTTTAAAGTCCTTTATCGAAAAGCCACACATCCCATTATCCTTCCTCTCTCCTTCTCATCCTCCAAACCCTGCATCCCTTCCCTTTTATCCTCTCTCACCCTGGCCCGCTGCTACTGCCCAAACTCAGACCCCCTCTTCACTCCTTACTATCCTCCACCCACTAATCTTCCCTTTCCACATCCTGCCTAACCACCCTTCGCCCCACCCCTATCCTCCTTTCTACCCCTTCGCCCCCATCGCTTTCTCCAACCCCATTCCCTCCTCTCCGCTCCAGAGGCACCCAAGTCATTTTCGGGCGGTATTGGGCGGCTGTCTAACACCTTCCGCAATATCTCCCGGCCTGAAGATGAATTGTCTCTGCCTGGAATACACGTTCAACAACTGTGATATTGCTGTCACGTTGGATATTGCTCTAAATAACTGGAATCTCTTCAAAGACGAAAGAAAAGATTTAGACATGGGATTGATACATTATTAAAGCTGCAGTCAGAAATCATTTGGTTTTTTTCGGTCCTTACCCCTGCATTCCCATTTTCTTGGTTAGTTTGTTAATTCAACGGTTCATAATGCCATTAAGGCTGCATGTCACCGGTTCATAGGGCAATTAAGGCTGCATGTCACCGGTTCATAGGGCAATTAAGGCTGCATGTCACCGGTTCATAGGGCAATTAAGGCTGCATGTCACCGGTTCATAGGGCAATTAAGGCTGCATGTCACCGGTTCATAGGGCAATTAAGGCTGCATGTCACCGGTTCATACAGCTATTAAGGCTGTATGTCACCGGTTCATAGAGCCATTAAGGCTGCATGTCATCGGTTCACAGGGCCATTAAAGCTGCATGTCACCGGTTCATCACTAGTCAATAGTATTGGAATTAAAGTAAGCTCTCAGTATATACACTGACATATATATATAAACAGGATATATAAACTGTTTATATCATTTATTTTCTTATTTGTTCTTATGTTTCATCTGAGTTTTAAATTGTTTACATAATTTGTATTACGTATAAATGCGGTATATTATCATTTGCTTATATATTTTATTTACACATTATTATTTCTTAAGTTTTACATACACAGTTTATTTCTACGTAGATAAGCACCTATGGAGACTCGGTGCCAGCACCAGAATACCAGATTTGTAGAAGTTAAAATGCAGTTTAATCGATTTGTTGGAAAATATTTTTTATTCATAAGGAATCGCCTAACCAGGAACTATCGTACAGCATTTGGGAAACTTGAAGGACTGGGGCAAGATGCTTAATCCGAAGAATTGGGGGTAACTCAAATTCTTTGGATCAAGAGCCTTCACCAGCACCAAGGCATCTCACTCGAAGGAGATTCGTTGGTAAGAAGCAATTACGTCGACAGTGAAGGAAGCTACTTTATCGGGGTCGCCTTTAATGTCTAAGAAACCAAGATAAACTTTGAATCTAAGATATTCTGAATCAACTTTTAGAGTGAATAGTACGAGTGCCAAAAGTAAAAAGAGAAAACTGTTCCAGACAATCAAAGTATTTTGAGATAATGAAATTCCAAATGTCTAGAATTGCTGAGCCCCGCTGCAAAAATATTCTGGCCAAGTTACAATAACCTGGCATCAGAACATATTTCCCCCCCTTCCCCTTCCTCACCAGCAAGGTGGTCGCAGGAAACAATAACGCTGACGATACTGGGAACGCGACAGGAATGTTGCTCACGGCGGCCCGAGCCGCAATATTGCAAAGTTACGCCAGCTTAGTGAGGATCTTGTTTCTTCTCGGAAGAACAGCTTCTCTAATGTATTGGATCCGGGCTGTTTGCTGGGCTTCATGAATTTCCAATAGTGCCTGTGTCTGGTGTGCAAATTCAAGATGGAGAATGCTTATGTTTGAAATCTGAAAGCACTATTTTATCAACCTTTCCGTGGATACACTTCTTAGAAATTGTCAAACGGTTACAGGTGCGGCGTTGACCGTTGTCTGACTGGTCGAAAACTCTGTTAGTCGGACATTTGAGACGAATATTTCACAGCCGTCTCACCCGAGCAATAACATTATCGGAAACAGTTGCAAGCTGCTGCTGGAGCGAGATTAAGATGGCCTCCCCGGCATGGACTCCGGCGTCGGAATGTGAAGTTTGCGCGAAACGGAATTCCTACAGAGTTCTTAGCGGGTTCATTCTCTGGCTCCGCTTCTTGAAGATCTCAGCGGAGGCGAGAGTTCTTGCATCGATCTCCTTTGTTTCACTTTTGACAGTATGCCACAAGTGCCTCGATTAACACACCTTGCAATTAATGTTGAATTAATAATTTTACCTGTCCAAAGATTTGTACAAAATTTCTAAGATTGAGTCACAATATTCTCTTGCAGTTGGATAGTATAGTATGGCTCGATACAGCGTAGATTGTCAGTGGCCCAAGAAATTAGTGTCTCAGAACCCACACTTAAGAAAAAGCGATAATTCACTGTTTAAAGCCTCCTGAGAATCACGATGGACTAATCATGATATTCAGCCTTCAACTGGGGCGATTATGTCTAAGACAACATGGATACAGATCAGTACTGAGAACGAATGAAGAGACAAAAGAGCGTGTCACTAGATGGGAAATTTATCATGGAATAATAAAGATTCCTTCGAAAGAAATGTTGTGGTAATAAAGACTTAGACTGGTTTATCTCTCAGTCAACGCGTTTGCTCATATTAACTCCACCAATGTTGAGAGCGATGAGCTTCGTAAAAATGTGTTAAAATTTCACTGCCGAGTGACTTTGCTACTGCCATGTAGAGCCACTGAATCTAACATAGCCCCAACAATACAGTCATTTCTATTTAATAATAATTCATTGTAAATTTATAGCTACTAAGACAAAGTATAGCAATTGTGCCAAATACAGGTTTACCTCCCCACTCGTAATGTTAGTTTACTTCAAGAAAACTAGTTAGCACGGCCACTACGACAACAAAAATAAGTTAATACCGGTAGATTAATGATAAATTTACACCTGCTAATTCTACGTATAACAGTACTGACATGTACATATATGTACCTGACGGACTTAAAGCCTATAACTCAAATTAAGTTGTAACAAACAACTGTCAATGTTGTACGTACATTAGTGCTCTAATTCTGCCAAATAGTAAGACAAACTATAGGCTTTGAATATAAGGGTGGACGAGGGGCTCTAACCGCGGTTAGTAAGTCAGACGCTCTATCTAGTGAGTCACTAGATGGCAGAGCATCTGACTGTCAAATTACGGACCACGGTTAAAGCCTGTAGTTTGTCTTACTACTTGGCAGAATTAGAGCACTAATTTATGTACAACTCGTAAAAAGTAAGAATTCTTGCGAAAATTGTGAGTTGAGGAGATATTAGTGAAAGCAGTATATTAATTTTGGTTGCAAAGTACAACTGGGCCCTGTGCTTAGTGTGGAGTCATGTGCCGGCCCAAGTTTCAGAAAGATACTCAGTCTGAAAGAAATGTTAGGTTATTTCAGGCTGTGATAAATGATTTTGAAAACAGACAAGTTGAAGATTGAGACATTTATGCAACATATGGACATCTTTACTGAAGAAACGTTTCGCCACACAGTGGCTTCATCAGTCCAATACAAAGCAGAAAGGTGTTAGGAAAGGAGGAGTTTGAGGTAATCAGTCCCTCAGCCTGGAATCGATGTGTTCAGTCCATCACTCTTGTAGAAAGTACAGCATATGGCCGGAGAAGAGGCTTATATACTGTAGACAGGTGAGTCGAAGCAGGAGGCGGCGGGATCACGGTGTAAGTAGGTCTTCGTCCAAAGGTTGGACAAGTATTGAAGAATTCCTTGTATCAAGATCCCATGATGTTGCAGTGTTTGACTCGACTTCTTCGACTCACCTGACTACAGTATATAAGCCACTTCTCCGGTCATATGCTGTACTTTCTACAAGAGTGATGGACTGAAGAAATCGATTTCAGGCTGAGGGGCTGATTACCTCAAACTCCTCCTCTTACCCATTTCTACTTTGTATTGGACTGATGAAGCCACTGTGTGGAGAAAGGTTTCTTCAATAAAGATTCCCATTTGTTGCATAAGTGTCTCAATCTTCAACTAGTTGGTTTTAAACCATTTATCTCATCGAATTAGGATTTCTCTAACACACATGTAATGCGTAATGCCACAGACATCAGAACCATGTACCAAAAACACCAAAGCCACACACCACAATCAACACATCACAACCCAAAAACATATGAGCAACACGGTAACCAACATACTACAAACAGAAAAGAAACATCCTACAAACACACTAATCACCAGAACACTAGAAAGCACTCCAGAGAAATATACTACAAACAGATAGAGACATCACAAGCGTCACTAACTCCAAGCAAACACCAGCCCAGCATCACAAAGACCAAAACATAAATACACTATAAACCCAGAAGATGATAAAACACAAACACCAGAGTAACACCACAGTAACACCACAAGCACCACAGTAACACCATAGTAATACCACAAGCACCACAGTAACACCATAGTAATACCACAAACACCACAGTAACACAACAAACACCACAGTAACCTTCAACAAATTCCAGGGCAATTGATTTCAAACATCACGGCAACACACCACAGACCCACGAGAAGCACACCACAAACTCCAGAACAATATACCGTAAACACATGAGCATTACATCACCAGATAAATACGCCATAAAAGAACAATATACCACAGCAAAATACCACAAACTCTGCAGAAAAACATCACACAAACAACAGCAGGAGGAAAAAAACAACGCACAACGTACCACAGCACACCACAACACAAGAGCGACACATAACACACCAGAGCAACACACACCAAACACACCCCTCAAACAGAAGAGAAACACCCCAACAAGCATCTGAGCAACATATCACACACACTAGAGAAACACCTCACTAAACTAGAGGACCACGACACGAGAGCAATACACAACAAACAAGATAGACACCCCCCCCCTTGCACCAGCAAGCACCCGAGCAATACATCACAAACACCAGAGGAACACTACAACAAGCACCCGTGTAACACATCCCAAACACCACAACAACACACCACTAACACCGCATACGACCAGATCTCAACATCTAACAAATTTCCCCAAGCAACTGCACCGTACAGCAACCCAACCATTTAATGCAGTTTTAAGTTCCTTTCTGTAGCCACTAATCCTTCACTAATGGTAACTCAACAGCTGAAATGGAGTAAGGAAAAATATAATCCACCTTTATTCCTTTCCGCTTATATAAAAGAATAAGAAGAGGAAATGCAAGGAGGGAAGGACTAAATGCCAAGATAATGCAGGATCTCTTGCTAATCCTCTGCGTAGGGATGAAGGAAGGTTGGAAAGAGAGAGAGACTAAAGAAAAGGAAAGCTGAAAGAGAGGGCTGGAAAAGCTCTCACTATGCTGGGCAATAAGAGGGAAGGTGATGTTGAACATGAAAGTATTCTAATGTCTTGTGTTGTGATGGATCTATAGGTAGCTGTCCATCAGTGAGCTGGTTGTCCCTCCCTCCGTGCTGGAGGACCGGCTGTCCCTCCCTCCCTCCCTCCCTCCCTCCGTGCTGGAGGACCGGCTGTCCCTCCCTCCCTCCCTCCCTCCCCCGTGCTGGAGGACCGGCTGTCCCTCCCTCCCTCCCCCGTGCTGGAGGACCGGCTGTCCCTCCCTCCCTCCCTCCCTCCTCCTCCGTGCTGGAGGACCAGCTGTCCCTCCCTCCCTCCCTCCCTCCCTCCGTGCTGGAGGACCGGCTGGAGGACCGGCTGTCCCTCCCTCCCTCCCTCCCTCCGTGCTGGAGGACCGGCTGTCCCTCCCTCCCTCCCTCCCTCCGTGCTGGAGGACCGGCTGTCCCTCCCTCCCTCCCTCCGTTCTGGAGGACCGGCTGTCCCTCCCTCCCTCCCTCCCCCCCTCCCTCCGTGCTGGAGGACCGGCTGTCCCTCCCTCCCTCCCTCCCTCCGTGCTGGAGGACCGGCTGTCCCTCCCTCTCTCCCTCCCTCCGTGCTGGAGGACCGGCTGTCCCTCCCTCCCTCCCTCCCTCCGTGCTGGAGGACCGGCTGTCCCTCCTCCTCCCTCCCTCCGTGCTGGAGGACCGGCTGTCCCTCCCTCCCTCCCTCCGTGCTGGAGGACCGGCTGTCCCTCCCTCCCTCCCTCCCTCCCTCCGTGCTGGAGGACCGGCTGTCCCTCCCTCCCTCCCTCCCTCCGTGCTGGAGGACCGGCTGTCCCTCCCTCCTCCCTCCCTCCGTGCTGGAGGACCTGCTGTCCCCCTCCCTCCCTCCCTCCGTGCTGGAGGACCGGCTGTCCCTCCCTCCCTCCGTGCTGGAGGACCGGCTGTCCCCTCCTCCCTCCCTCCCTCCGTGCTGGAGGACCGGCTGTCCCTCCCTCCCTCCGTGCTGGAGGACCGGCTGTCCCCTCCCTCCGTGCTGGAGGACCGCTGTCCCTCTCCGTGCTGGAGGACCGGCTGTCCCTCCCTCCGTGCTGGAGGACCGGCTGTCCCTCCCTCCGTGCTGGAGGACCGGCTGTCCCTCCCTCCGTGCTGGAGGACCGGCTGTCCCTCCCTCCGTGCTGGAGGACCGGCTGTCCCTCTCCCCTCCGTGCTGGAGGACCGGCTGTCCCTCCTCCCTCCCTCCGTGCTGGAGGACCGGCTGTCCCTCCCTCCCTCCTCCGTGCTGGAGGACCGGCTGTCCCTCCTCCTCCCTCCGTGCTGGAGGACCGGCTGTCCCTCCCTCCCTCCCTCCGTGCTGGAGGACCGGCTGTCCCTCCCTCCCTCCCTCCGTGCTGGAGGACCGGCTGTCCCTCCCTCCCTCCCTCCGTGCTGGAGGACCGGCTGTCCCTCCCTCCCTCCCTCCGTGCTGGAGGACCGGCTGTCCCTCCCTCCCCTCCGTGCTGGAGGACCGGCTGTCCCTCCCTCCCTCCCTCCGTGCTGGAGGACCGGCTGTCCCTCCCTCCCTCCTCCGTGCTGGAGGACCGGCTGTCCCTCCCTCCCTCCGTGCTGGAGGACCGGCTGTCCCTCCCTCCGTGCTGGAGGACCGGCTGTCCCTCCCTCCGTGCTGGAGGACCGGCTGTCCCTCCCTCCCTCCGTGCTGGAGGACCGGCTATCCCTCCCTCCCTCCCGTGCTGGAGGACCGGCTGTCCCTCCCTCCCTCCGTGCTGGAGGACCGGCTGTCCCTCCCTCCTCCGTGCTGGAGGACCGGCTGTCCCTCCCTCCCTCCGTGCTGGAGGACCGGCTGTCCCCTCCCTCCCTCCGTGCTGGAGGACCGGCTGTCCTCCTCCCTCCCTCCGTGCTGGAGGACCGGCTGTCCCTCCCTCCGTGCTGGAGGACCGGCTGTCCCTCCCTCCGTGCTGGAGGACCGGCTGTCCCTCCTCCGTGCTGGAGGACCGGCTGTCCCTCCCTCCGTGCTGGAGGACCGGCTGTCCCTCCCTCCCTCCCTCCGTGCTGGAGGACCGGCTGTCCCTCCCTCCCTCCCTCCGTGCTGGAGGACCGGCTGTCCCTCCCTCCCTCCCTCCGTGCTGGAGGACCGGCTGTCCCTCCTCCTCCCTCCCCGTGCTGGAGGACCGGCTGTCCCTCCTCCCTCCGTGCTGGAGGACCGGCTGTCCCTCCCTCCTCCGTGCTGGAGGACCGGCTGTCCCTCCTCCCTCCGTGCTGGAGGACCGGCTGTCCCTCCTCCTCCGTGCTGGAGGACCGGCTGTCCCTCCCTCCGTGCTGGAGGACCGGCTGTCCCTCCCTCCGTGCTGGAGGACCGGCTGTCCCTCCCTCCGTGCTGGAGGACCGGCTGTCCCTCCTCCCTCCGTGCTGGAGGACCGGCTGTCCCTCCCTCCGTGCTGGCGGCTGTCCCTCCTCGTGCTGGAGGACCGGCTGTCCCTCCCTCCTCCGTGCTGGAGGACCGGCTGTCCCTCCCTCCTCCGTGCTGGAGGACCGGCTGTCCCTCCCTCCCTCCGTGCTGGAGGACCGGCTGTCCCCTCCCTCCGTGCTGGAGGACCGGCTGTCCCTCCCTCCGTGCTGGAGGACCGGCTGTCCCTCCCTCCGTGCTGGAGGACCGGCTGTCCCCCTCCGTGCTGGAGGACCGGCTGTCCCTCCCTCCGTGCTGGAGGACCGGCTGTCCCTCCCTCCGTGCTGGAGGACCGGCTGTCCCTCCTCCGTGCTGGAGGACCGGCTGTCCCTCCCTCCGTGCTGGAGGACCGGCTGTCCCTCCCTCCGTGCTGGAGGACCGGCTGTCCCTCCTCCGTGCTGGAGGACCGGCTGTCCCTCCCTCCCTCCTCCGTGCTGGAGGACCGGCTGTCCCTCCCTCCGTGCTGGAGGACCGGCTGTCCCTCCCTCCCTCCCTCCGTGCTGGAGGACCGGCTGTCCCTCCCTCCCTCCCTCTGTGTTGGAGGACCGGCTGTCCCTCCCTCCCTCCCTCCGTGCTGGAGGACCGGCTGTCCCTCCCTCCCTCCGTGCTGGAGGACCGGCTGTCCCTCCCTCCCTCCGTGCTGGAGGACCGGCTGTCCCTCCCTCCGTGCTGGAGGACCGGCTGTCCCTCCCTCCCTCCCTCCGTGCTGGAGGACAGGTTATCCCACCTCAGCCACCGCGGGGTCAGCTGTCCCTCGCTCCAGGAGGGTAAGTGATCCCTGCCTCATGCTTGCTCAGACACTTCACTCTTTTTAGGTTGGAAAAAAATGGCAACGGTATTCCTTCTTGTTGGACATATTAGTTGCTTTTATTTTTTAATGATTTTATCGTTTTGTTTGTGTGCTGTAATATTTTTTATGGCTACGAACACCGAATGACCTGTGAGGTCAAAATGTTTCTTAAATGAGCCAAGACATCGATGAAAGGTCAACAAGTCACCTAAACCCATGTCTGGTGATTTTTACCTGGAAGGATGTAATAGCGTTCAGTGAAGGTTACTGCTTGGGTCAGGATGGTCGGTCTTCACCACAGCACCCACACACACACACCCACACCCACACCAACCCGCACCAACACCCACCAAGCCACGCCCACACACGGAAACCAGCGGAAGACTACAAGGCCCAACCATCCACAGACCTCACACAAGCCTCAGCCTTCCCTCCCACCCAAGCACAATAACCCATATCAGTTCATATTAAAGCTAGTGAAAACGGAAAGAAAAGTCTCCGTAATAATTTACTTAAAGTCCACGACATCCTAACCCGACTTTAGGCGACATAAAAAACAGATCCTATTAAGGAAAATTTTAAATGTTAAAATGCTATTGAAGCACCAGTTTTAATTACAGGAACTTATTTAAAGTTAATCGGATATATATCTAGAATTTTGATAGGTGTTACTTTAGTTATTGCGGCGTTTATAAAGGACAAATAAAAATTCTAAACGTTGCCAAAAAAAAAAAAATTATTACAAACCTTTCTTTATAGATCTGATTGCCTAAGTATAGAAATATCTTTCTACAAAAGATTTAGGAGAAAGAAATCTCTTTCCAAATGCATATACATCTTTATATTCATATTTAAATCAGCAGAAGTTACTAAGCATTTACGAAAGAGTTACGTTGTAAATAACTTTGGCTACAAGTTATAAATTGAGGCTATGGGTCCCACAATTTGTTCTCTACATTATATTCACACCACACATTGCCCTCAGACATGGCATCTCCACTGCCTCCAGCCTTCTCCTTGTTGCAACATTCATCACCCATGCTTCACACCCATATAAGAGTGTTGGTATAACTATACTCTCATATATTTCCCTCTTTGCTTCCACGGACAAAGTTCTGTCTCCACAGATTCCTAAGTGCACCACTCACCCTTCTCCCCCTAATCAATTTTATGATTCACCTCATCCTTCATAGACTATCTGCTGACACGTCCATTCGCAAATACCTGAATACATTCACCTCCTCCATACTCTCTCACTCCAATCTGATATCCATACAAAACTCATCCACCAACCTCTGCAACTTCTCTTCAGAATCTCCCAAAAGCACAGTTTCATGAACAAAGAGCAACCGTGACAACTCCCCTTTTGTGTTAGATTATTTATCTTTTAACCCCACACTTCTTGCCAACACCCGCGCATTCACTTCTCTTACAACCCCATCTATAAATATATTGAATAACCACGGTGACATCACACATTCTAGTCTAAGGCCTACTTTTACTGTGTAATAATCTCGCTCTCTCCTACATACTCTAACCTGAGCCTCAATATCCCCGTAAAAACTCTTCACTGCTTTCAATAACCTACCTCCTGTTCAACACACCTGCATTCCCCCTCCCCCTCCTATCCACCATATCATACTCCTTTTCCAAATCCATAAATGCAACAAAAACGTCTTTACCCTTATCCAAATACTGTTCACCTAGATGTTTCACTGCAAAAAATTGGTCTACACACCCCCTACCTTTCCTAAAGCCTCCTTGTTCATCTGCTATCCTACTCTCCGTCTTACTCTTAATTCTTTTAATAACAACTCTACCATACACTTTACCAGGTATACTCAACAGACTCATTTCTCTATCATTTTTGCACTCTCTTTTGTCCCCTTTGCCTTTATACAAAGGAACTATGCATGCTCTCTGCCAATCCCTTGTTATCTTACCCTCTTTTATACATTTATTAAATAATAGCACCAACCACTCCAAAACTATATCCCCACCTGCTATTATCATTTATATCTTTATCCCATCAATCCCAGCTGTCTTACCCCCTTTCATTCTACCCACTGCTTCACGAACTTCCCCCACACTCACAACTGGCTCTTCCTCACTCCTACAAGATGTTATTCCTCCTTGCCTTATACACGAAATCACAGCTTCCCTGTCTTCAACAACATTTAACAATTCCTCAAAATATTCCCTCTATCTTCCCGATATCTCTAACTCTCCATTTAATAACTCTCCTCTCCTATTTTTAATTGTCAAATCCATTCGTTCCCTATGCTTCCTCAACTTATTTATCTCACTCCAAAACTTTTTCTTATTTTCAACAAAATTTGTTGATAACATTTCACCCACTCTCTCATTTGCTCTCTTTTTACATTGTTTCACCACTCTCTTAACCTCTCTTTTCCCCTCCATATACTCTTCCCTCCTTGCATCACTTCTACTTTGCAAAAACCTCTCTTATTCTAACTTCTCCCTTACTACTCTCTTTACATCATTCCTCCAATCGCTCTTCCCTCCCGCACCCACTTTCCTGTAACCACAAACTTCTGCTGAACACTCTAACACTACATTCTTAAATCTACCCCATACATCTTCGACCCCATTGCCTACACTCTCACTAGCCCGTCTATCCTCCAATAGTTGTTTATATCTTACCCTAACTGCCTCCTCTTTTAGTTTATAAACCTGCACCTCTCTCTTACTTGTTCCTTCTATTTTCCTTGTATCCCATATACCTTTTACTCTCATTGTATCTACAACTAAAAAGTAATCTGATATATCTGTGGCCCCTCTATAAACATGTACATCCTGAAGTCTACTCAACAGTCTTATCTACCAATACGTAGTCCAATAAACTACTGTCATTACGCCCTAAATCACATCTTGTATACGTATTTATCCTCTTTTTCTTAAAATATGTATTACCTATAACTAAACCCTTTTCTATACAAAGTTGAATCAAAGGGCTCCCATTATCATTTACACCTGGCACCCCAAACTTACCTACCACACCCTCTCTACATGTTTCTCCTACTTTAGCATTTAGATCCCCTACCACAATTACTCTCACTTGGTTCAAAAGTTCTTATACATTCGCTTAACATCTCCCAAAATCTCTCTCTCTCCTCTACACTCCTCTCTTCTCCAGGTGCATACACGCTTATTATGACCCACTTTTCGCATCCGACCCTTATTTTAATCCACATAATCCTTGAAAGGCTCCAGGCCTGGTCCAGCAAGTGGCTCCTGGAGCTCAACCCCACCAAGTGCAAAGTCATGAAGATTGGGGAAGAACAAAGAAGACCGCAGACGGAGTGCAGCTTAGAGAGCCAGAGACTACAAACCTCACTCAAGGAAAATGATCTTGGGGTGAGTATAACACCGATCACATCTCCTGAGACGCACATCAACCAAATAACTGCTGCAGCATACGGGCGCCTAGCAAACCTAAGAATAGCATTCCGACATCTTAATAAGGAATCGTTCAGGACACTGTACAGCGTGTACGTTAGGCATAAATTGGAATATGCAGCACCAGTTTGGAACCCACACCTAGCCAAGCATGTAAATAAACTAGAGAAAGTGCAAAGTTTGCAACTAGATTGGTCCTGGAGCTAAGGAGTATGTCCCACGAGGAGAGGTTAAGAGAAATCGACCTAACGACACTGGAGGACAGTAGAGATAGGAGGATAGGATAACGACATACAAGATACTGAGAGGAATAGACAAGGTGGACGGAGACAGGATGTTCCAGAGATGGGACTCAACAACAAGGGGTCACAGTTGGAAGTTGAAGACTCAGAGGAATCACTGGGATGTTAGGAAGTATTTCTTCAGTTACAGAGTTGTCGGGAAGTGGAATAGTCTGACAAGTGATCTACTGGAGGCAGGATCCATATATAGTTTTAAGAAGAGGTATGACAAAGTTCATGGAGCGGGAAGAGTATCCTAGTAGCGGCCAGCGAAGAGGCGGAGCCAGGAGCTTTGAATCGACCCCTGCAACCACAACTAGGTGAGCACACTCACGCAAATAAATAAGTACATGTATATTTTTTGTTTTTTTTTATGCTTATGGACATTTGTTTTTATGCACATGGATGCATGTAAACATGCATTTTACATATCTCTTTCTACATTACTGTTAGTTCCTAGTATTCATGCATAGTCAAGCAAATGATGTAGCAGCAGCCGCAGGTTAAGAAAATAATGATACCAATAACAAGGAGAGAATGTGTGTGTTGCGGACTTGAAAGTAACTTAGTATCGCGTGTAGTTGGTTCATCGCAGGAACTAATGCATTGTCTGCTTAGTTAAATTATATCGATTGCCGATAATATAAACAGCTGACCTCTATTTGAGTTGAAAAGTACAAAACAAAAAGTTTTGGGGAAGTTGTGTGTGTGTGTGTGTGTGTGTGTGTGTGTGTGTGTGTGTGTGTGTGTGTGTTTGTGTGTGTGTGTGTGTGTACTCACCTAATTGGGTGAGTACACACACACATTCATACGCGCGCGCACACACACACACACACACCTTCCCCAAAACTTTTTTTTTGTGTGTACTCACCTAATTGTACTCACCTAATTGTGGTTGCCGGGGTCGAGACTCAGCTCCTGGCCCCGCCTCTTCGCTGTCCGCTACTGGGACATTATCATACCTTGTCTTAAAGCTATGTATGTTTCCTGACTCCACTACATCGTTTGCTAGACTATGCCACTTCCTGACTACTCTATGACTGAAGAAATGCTTCCTAACATCCCTTTGACTCATCTGAGTCCTCAGCTTCCAGTTGTGTCCCCTTGTTTTTGTGTTCCCTCTCTGGAACATCCTGTCACTGTCTACCTTGTCGATTCCCCGCAGTATTTTGTATGTCGTTATCATGTCTCCTCTGACCCTTCTTTCCTCCAGTGTTGTTAGTCCTATTTCCCTCAACCTTTCCTCATAGGACAGTCCCCCGAGTTGTGGAACTAGCCTTGTCGCAAACCTTTGCACTTTCTCTAGTTTCTTGACGTGCTTGACCAGGTGTGGGTTCCAGACTGGTGCTGCATATTCTAGTATGGGCCTGACGTACACGGTGTACAGTGTCTTGAACGATTCCTTGTTAAGGTAACGGAACGCTAATCTTAGGTTTGCCAGTCGCCCATATGCTGCCGCAGTTATCTGGTTGATGTGTGCTTCCAAAGACGTGTTTGGTGTTATACTCACCCCAAGGTCTTTCTCCTTTAACGAGGTTTGTAGCCTTTGTCCACCTAGCCTGTACTCTGTCAGCGGTCTTCTTTGCCTTTCCCCGATCTTCATGACTTTGCATTTGGTGGAATTAAATTCGAGAAGCCAGTTGCTAGACCAGATGTCCAGCTTGTCCAGGTGTCTTTAAAGTCCTGCTTGGTCCTCATCCGATTTTTTTCTCTTCATTAATTTCACATCATCTGCGAACAGAGACACTTCTGAGTCTATCCCGTCCGTCATGTCATTCACATATACCAAAAATAGCACTGGTCCTAGGACTGACCCCTACGGGACCCCGCTCGTCACAGGCGCCCACTGTGGTACCTCATCACGCACCATGACCCGTTGTTGCCTCCCTGTGAGGTATTCCCTGATCCATTCCAGTGCCCTTCCTGTTATACACACTTGGTTTTCCAGCTTCTTCACTAATCTCATATGAGGAACTGTGTCGAAGGCCTTCCTGCAGTCCAGGAAAATGCAATCAACCCACCTTTCTCTCTCTTGTCTTAACTCTGTTACTTTGTCATAGAACTCCAGGAGGTTTGTTACACAGGATTTGCCTTCCATGAATCCGTGCTGTCTGGCGTTGATTATCCTGTGCCGTTCCAGATGCTCCATTCTTTTCCTGATGATTTTCTCCAAGACTTTGCACACTATACAGATAAGTGACACCGGTCTATAGTTTAGTGCCTCTTTTATGTCTCCTTGCTTAAAAGTGGGGACCACGTTGGCATTTTTCCATACCTCAGGTAGCTGCCCAGTTTCAAGGGATGTGTTGAATATTGTGGTAAGTGGCACACTCAGTACCTCAGCTCCTTCCCGAAGGACCCACGGGGAGATATTGTCCGGACCCATCGCCTTTGAGGTGTCAAGGTCACTGAGTAACTGCTTCACCTCCTCCTCAGTTGTGTATACCATCCAACACTTGATATATTCCTGTGTGTGTCCGTGTCTCCCTGTGTCCGTCTCTCCGTCTCTGTGACAATGAGAGAGAGAATGGGGGAGAGAATGAGACAAGAGAAAATGAGAGAAAAAACAGAAACTAGAAACAATGAGAGAGAGAGAGAGAGAGAGAGAGAGAGAGAGAGAGAGAGAGAGAGAGAGAGAGAGAGAGAGAGAGAGAGAGAGAGAGAGAGAGTTCAACACAGGAGGGATGTGTGTTGCCTTACTGTTATGTACAAGGGCAACATTGTCAAAGTACCACACTTGGCTCCACTTCGAGGACAGCGAGAAGCAAGTTTGTATACCACAAGACGGGCAGAAAGCAGCAACTTCACTCTGGCTGTACCCTTCTCCAGAACATCACTTCATCTGAGATCATTTATACCCAGGATGACTAGAGTCTGGAACACATTCGTACAGCATTATGATGTCAATGTGATAAAGTCAGTTTCATAACAATAAAAATGCTTTCAAATGAGCTGATGTAGGTAACGGCTCTCAGCTTGTCAATAAAGTTAGGAATCCTTAACTTGTAAATAAAGTTAGGGATCCTTAACCTAACCTTGTTAAACCCTGTGTGAAGAGAAAGAGAGAGAGTATAGGCTTACAAGTTATGACTATACGAGTTTTTGTTGCTGTTATATGGTATAATGTTATTAGTCTTTATATGATCTATGCTTCAGTAGGTATTGAATTTAACAAACACGAAGGCCAGTACAAACACATAATCAATCAGAAGATGAGTATGGTGAACCAAAGGATATTGCAGGATGGATGGAACTCAGGATTCGTGTGATTGAAAAATTAGCCCCAGAAAATGGATGAATGAATGATAAGGGAACCGGAGCGGATGAAAGAAAGAATTATTAAGAAACTGCAAGCGATAGTGATATTTTACTTAATGAAGCAAGCATTAAATAGAAAAAGAAAATACATGAAATAAGGAACTAAGAGAACTGAAAGAACAAATGAGATAAGTTAGAAACAGAGAAATAGAGGTAAAGGAAGGGAAATGGATGGATGGATGGATGGGAAGGAGATGGTTTTCTGATTTACTAAAAGGGGGTGGTGAATATATGACCTTAATAAAGTAATACAATATGTAGAAAAAAAAATGTGGTAACTTTGACGCAATAAAGCAAAAATCACGAGTGACATCATTTGTCGGAAGATACACAGGAAGAAACCTGTGGGTGATTCTTATTGACTTACGAATGAACAATGTGTCCAATGAATTCGTAAAACTCTGGGGATAGAAAGCTTTGCTATAGAGAAGAAAGCTTCACACATCAGATAACCATTAAAGCGTATTTCTGGAAAGAATTAATAAAGAAAAAATACAATGTTGATAGAAAATGTATGCAAAGAATCGAAGAAGCTATATCAAACCAACCTATAGTAGTACTGAGCAGTCTCCCAACCATGGCACAACCCATATCCTTCTCTCCTTTCCTGCCTTCAGCAAGTTACCAAGAAACCTCGCCCATCCCTTTACCTACACATTTCCCAGATGCAACTAAGCAATTCTTTTCCGTCCTCTCAACTTACTCGCTATCAAGATACTCCAAATAATACATCATACGTGTCAAGATATTCTATACTTTCTGATAGACCAGGAGTTTCTAATATTTTACCCATAAAACTCTGATTAAAACCCTCTGATACACAACATGTATCTACCTTTACTTCCTAGCACAATCTAATAATACAGGAGATTCCATTCCTCAATAAATCTCTGGGAAAAAGGCTCCAGAACCCTTAAGACCAACCAGTCTTGAAAAATCCTTCCTTCCATACTTTTTATTTACTCCCACACCAAGCAGGGACTAGATAAACCATCGAGACACAAATGACTAAGTCAGTACATGGTTCATGATTGCATATGCCAGTGCAAACAAGAGCTTTAAAATCTCAATAACAAAATCCAGTTAAACTAAAAAATTTGCTTTGAGGAACCATAAAAAAAGGAAAAGTTAGAACATAAAACTTAGTCATGGATCATATTGGTCGATGCTAGTATAGTGCCCAGACGTAAATACTTATGTTGAGACACTCGAGGAGTCTCCAAAGCTCGCGTTAATGCTGGTGCTAGAACGGAGGAAAACTTATTGATTTAAACCTAACTACTCTTGAAAGGAGGAGACTCAGAGGGTACACGAATATAACATACTCAGGAGTCTAGAGTGGATAATGAAAAGTTTCTAGAAATACGAGAAGATGGAGCCAAGGAACATATTTAGCTGGTAAAAAATGCAAATGTGCCACCGCATCTTTAGGGAGAATTATTTTAGACTAAAAAATAAAGTGGTTGAAAGAACACGATAAAGAGAATGTATGATCAGACATTGAAGGTCTTGATTCAGTAGAGTTACTTGATAATTGCTAATAAGCGGGGCGGGAAGCTATCAATTGATTCCTACATGATACCTAGATGACTAGATTAAACTACACTACACGACAGACACAGAGAGAGACAGACAGACACTGTAATTGGGGTATAATTACCACATAACAGGGACACTCGAAACAGGGAGGAGGGGGGGACCAAAGGTGATGGGAGCCGAGAAGTGTAAACTTCCACTATGATGACAACGGAAATGAACGAGACGATAGGGGAGATGACTAATAGAGTCCACACACACGCACACACTCACTCACACACACACACACACACACACACACACACACACACACACACACACACACACACACACACACACACACACACACAGCTAGGAATGTACACTCAACTCTCACAAAATGCGACAATCCAATAATTTGCAAAAGCCAGCAAGTCTCCAACACCACAGCAACAGGATGTCATTAAAATTGCACTAAAGTAAGGCAATTAGTGAGCAATACATTTTCCTGCTGAATCAATTACGGACTGCCGTGTTAATGATTAATTCAGCGGGGCACCGGCTAAATAACTGTCCATATTTCGCAAAGTAATTTGTCACCGAAATTTGCATGGATTCGAAAAGAATCCATATACTATACACATGATGTAATTTGAAAGAAAACTGCATATACATTTTGTTTTCAAATTATTAGATATTTTTTTCAATACATAATTAAATTTATGAAAAAAATCATTACTATAGGTTGAAATTTATTATAGGTATTAATATTCTTTGATAATAATAATAATAATAAAATAATATATATATATATATATATATATATATATATATATATATATATATATATATATATATATATATATATATATTTTTTTTAACACATCGGCCGATTCCCACCAAGGCAGGGTGGCCCGAAAAGAAAAACTTTCATCATCATTCACTCCATCACTGTCTTGCCAGAAGGGTGCTTTACACTACACTCCGGCCTGCCGGTTTCCTGAATCCCTTCATAAATGTTACTTTGCTCACACTCCAACAGCACGTCAAGTATTAAAAACCATATGCCTCCATTCACTCCTATCAAATACGCTCACACATGCTTGCTGGAAGTCCAAGCCCCCCGCACACAAAACTTCCTTTACCCCTCCCTCCAACCTTTCCTAGGCCGACCCCTACCCGCCTTCCCTCCACTACAGATTTATACACTCTCGAAGTCACTCTGTCTCGTTCCATTCTCTCTACATGTCCAAACCACCTCAACAACCCCTCCTCAGCTCTCTGGACAATCGTTTTGGTGATCCCGCACCTCCTCCTAATTTCCAAACTCCGAATTCTCTGCATTATATTCACACCACACATTGACCTCAGACATGACATCTCAACTGCCTCCAGCCTTCTCCTCGTTGCAACATTCATCACCCATGCTTCACACCCATATAAGAGCGTTGGTATAACTATACTCTCATACATTCCCTCTTTACTTCCATGGACAAGGTTCTTTGTCTCCACAGACTCCGAAGTGCTCCACTCACCCTTTTCCCTCATCAATTCTATGATTCACCTCATCCTTCATAGACCCATCCGCCGACATGTCCACTCCCAAATATCTGAATACATTCACCTCCTCCATACTCTCTCCTCCAATCTGATATCCAATCTTTCGTCACCTATTCTTTTTGTTATCCTCATCACCTTACTCTTTCCTATATTCACTTTCAATTTTCTTCTTTTACACACCCTACCAAATTCATCCACCAACCTCTGCAGCTTCTCTTCAGAATCTCCCAAAAGCACAGTGTCATCAGCAAAAGCAACTGTGACAACTCCCACTTTTTATTTGCTTCTTTATCTTTTAGCCCAACACCTCTTGCCAAGACCCTCGCATTCACTTCTCTTACAACCCCATCTATAAATATATTGAACAACCACGGTGACATCACACATCCTTGTCTAAGGCCCACTTTTACTGGGAAATAGTCCCCTTCCCTCCTACACACTCTAACCTGAGCCTCACTATCCTCATAAAAACTCTTCACTGCTTTCAGTAACCTTCCTCCTATTCCATACACCTGCAACATCTGCCACATTGCCCCCCTATCTACCCTATCATACGCCTTTTCCAAATCCATAAATGCCACAAAAACATCTTTACCCTTATCCAAATACTGTTCACCTATATGTTTCACTGTAAACACTTGGTCTACACACTCCCTACCTTTCCTAAAGCCCCCTTGTTCATCTGCTATCCTGCTTTCTGTTTTACTCTTAATTCTTTCAATAATAACTCTACCATACACTTTACCAGGTACACTCAACAGACTTATTCCCCTATAATTTTTGCACTCTCTTTTGTCCCCTTTGCCTTTATACAAAGGAACAATACACGCTCTCTGCCAATCCCTAGGTACCTTACCCTCTTCCATACATTTATTAAATAATAGCACCAACCACTCCAAAATTATATCCCCACCTGCTTTTAACATTTCTATCTTTATCCCATCAATCCCAGCTGCCTTACCCCTTTCATTCTACCCACTGCCTCACGAATTTCCCCCTACACCCACAACTGGCTCTTCCACACTCCTACAAGATGTTATTCCTCCTTGCCCTACACACGAAATCACAGCTTCCCTGTCTTCATCAACATTTAACAAATCCTCAAAATATTCTCTCCATCTTCCCGATACCTCTAACTCTCCATTTAATAACTCTCCTCTCCTATTTTTAACTGTCAAATCCATTTGTTCTCTAGGCTTCCTC
The DNA here is from genome assembly GCA_009830355.1 of Cherax destructor. Taxonomy (NCBI): domain Eukaryota; kingdom Metazoa; phylum Arthropoda; class Malacostraca; order Decapoda; family Parastacidae; genus Cherax; species Cherax destructor. The sequence continues at coordinate 83,374 of WNWK01007744.1, forward strand.
AATTTATTAATCTCATTCCAAAACTTTTTCTTATTTTCAACAAAATTTGCTGATAACATCTCACCCACTCTCTCATCTGCTCTCTTTTTACATTGCTTCACCACTCTTTTAACCTCTCTTTTTCTCTCCATATACTCTTCCCTCCTTGCATCACTTCTACTTTGTAAAAACCTCTCATATGCTAACTTTTTCTCCCTTACTACTCTCTTTACATCATCATTCCACCAATCGCTCCTCTTCCCTCCCGCACCCACTCGCCTGTAACCACAAACTTCTGCTGAACACTCTAACACTACATTTTTAAATCTACCCCATACATTTTCGACCCCATTGCCTACACTCTCACTAGCCCATCTATCCTCCAATAGTTGTTTATATCTTACCCTAACTGCCTCCTCTTTTAGTTTATATATATATATATCGTGCCGATTAGGTAAAACTTGCGATTTTGGCTTAAAAAGCAACGCTCACCTTGCCATATAAGACAAGTGAAAATTTGTGTATGCAATAATTTCGCCAAAATCATTCTGAACATAACGAAAAAAAAATATTTCATTGTGTTTGTTCATTATTAAATTAATGTTAACGTATCTAAAATATATTTAGTTGGGTTAGGCTAAATTAAATTGCGCTTGTTGTAATAAGGTTAGGTAGGTTTTCAAAGTTTCTCTTGGTACAAAACTATAAATTTTTACATTAACATAAATGAAAAAATATATCTTTAAACGTATAAGAGAAAATTTTAGAAAGGACTTAATTTTAAATGAGTTCTTGCTAATTGACCAGTTTTACCTAATCGGCACGACATATATATATATATATGCAAGACAACCACTATGAAAAAATAGAAGAATTCCAAGCGCTTTCGTGACTACTCACATTATCAAGGAACTATATGTATGTATGTATATATATATATATATATATATATATATATATATATATATATATATATATATATATATATATATATATCATCATCATCATTTTGACCAGAGCTTTGGTAAGATGGGGAAGGAAGAAGGATAGGTAAGGATGGAAATTGGGAAAAATAGGGGTGTGTGTGGAGGAAGGATAAAAGGTAAGTGGCCCAACCACTTTGGTGTATAATATATGTGTTTAGTGGTATATCAAGGTAATATATCAAAAGGGGCATAACATTTGCCCAACAGTGTCACACAGGTATAACAAAGTTATAGTTGCATGACTCTGTATCGGCAAAGGGTATACTAAGATATATATATATATATATATATATATATATATATATATATATATATATATATATATATATATATATATATAATGTCGTGCCTAATAGGTAAAACTGGTCAATTAGCAAGAACTCATTTAAAATTAAGTCCTTTCTAAAATTTTATCTTATACGTTTAACGATATATATTTTTTAATTTATGTTAATGTAAAAAATTTTAATTTTGTACCAAGAGAAACTTTGAAAACTTACCTAACCTTATTATAACTAGTGCAATTTAATTTACCTAACCAAACTAAATATATTTTAGATACGTTTACAATAATTTAATAATAAACAAACACAATGAAATATATTTTTTTTCGTTATGTTCAGAATGATTCTTTGCGAGATTATTGCATACACAAATTTTCGCTTGTCTTATATGGCAAGAAGAGCGTTGCTATTTAAGCCAAAATCGGAAGTTTTACCTAATCGGCACGACATATATATATCGAAAATATATCTTTAAAAGTATAAGAGAAAATTTTAGAAAGGGCTTAATTTTAAACGAGTTTTTGCTAATTGAACAGTTTTACGTATTCGGCACGACACACACACACACACACACATATATCTTTATGTATGTATATATATATATGTGTGTGTGTGTGTGTGTGTGTGTGTGTGTGTGTGTGTGTGTGTGTGTGTGTGTGTGTGTGTGTGTGTGTGTGTGTGTGTGTGTGTGTGTGTGTGTCGTGCCACATAGGTAAAACTTGTCAATTAGCAAGTGCTCGTTTAAAATTAAGCCCTTTCTAAAATTTTCTCGTATACGTTTAAAGACATATCTTTTTCATTTATGTTAATGTAAAAATTAATAATTTTGTATCAAAAGAACCTTAGAAAACTTACCTAACCTTATTATAACAAGCGCAATTTAATTTAGCCTATTCCAACTAAATATATTTTAGATAAGTTTCCAGTAATTTAATAATAAACAAACACAATGAAATATATATTTTTTTTCGTTAGGTTAAGAATGATTTTTGCGAAATTATTGCATACACAAATTTTCGCTTGCCTTATTCGGCAAGAAGAGAGTTGCTATTGAATCCAAAATCACAAGTTTTACTTATTCGGCACAACATTATATTAGTTATTTATCTTGGATGAATGCTATGTACGTTAAGGACTTAATTAGATTTGATCCTAAGAATTGAAAAGTAACCCCAATTCCTTGAATGAAAAGCCTTCTAAACATGAGGGATCCCCCAATTTCCTCCTCTAAAGTAAACTTTTTGAGGGATCAATTCCAAAGTGCACAAATATATTTTTTTTGTATCGTTGTCACTAAAAAATGTCGGGGTGAATACTGATGCACATCCGGGGAAAATCTTGCGGCGTCGCTTCCAATATGAATATATCGAGTTCAAGAGGAAACCGAGTCCAAAGATATGAGAATAGCCAGAGAGAGAGAGAGGAGAAAGAAAGAAAAAGAGAAAGAGGGAGAAAGGGAGGCAAAAAGAGAGAAAGAGGCAGAGAGAGAAAGAGGCAGAGAGAGAAAGATGCAGAGAGAGAAAGATGCAGAGAGAGAAAGAGGCAGAGGGAGAGAGCGAGAGAGAATCGACAGGATGGGACTACCTGTAGTAGTACTCAGGAGAAAGCCGACCTCTTTGCCGATCACTTTGCTGCCAAGATGCAAATTCCTGATCCAGCAAGGGACCCTCCTTGGCTAGCTGTAAGAACTGTGTCAAAGCTGTCAGTGGTGACAATAAGGCAGGAAGAGGTGTATCTTCTAAAATCGCTGAACCAAGAAAAAGCTGTTGGCCCAGACAAACTGGTGCAGCCCAGTTAGCAGCACTTCTAACTCGCATTTATCAGCATTGCCAAATACAGTGTAAATGGCCTTCTCTTTGGAAAGAGGAAAATGCAGTCTCTGTTCATAAAAAATAGAGCAGAGTGGAAATCAGTAGCTACAGACCAATGTCACTCCTGTCAATCACTAGCAAGATTCTTGAGACAATAATCTCACCGCAAGTGACAGAGTTTCACGACAACCACTCATTTCTTTGTGACCGTTAATATTGCTTCAGAAAAGGTTACTCTGCTGCCAAGAATGGCACTAGGGACTCTTGGCAAAACTGCAAGCACTGGTAATTGCAGGCTCTACCCTGTGTCTGCTCAGTGATTACCTTCATGGTAGATCTCTCTGGGTAGTCATCAATGGGACAAAGTCAGCAAGATATCCTACTGGGGTAAGTGTTCCACAGGGAAGTGTGTTTGGGCCATTCTTATGGAATGTCTACTTCACCGACCTCCTCCATCTCATCCCAGAAACCCATGCATATGCAGATGACTGCACGGTGACATTTACTTATCCAAGAGAGGAAATGCCAGCTGCTCTACTCTACATCAATCACCAACTAAGAACTATATCAACCTGGGGTAAACGATGTCAGCAACATTTGCTCTCGAGAAAACACAAATAATGATGATCTAATTATTTACTCCAACATTTTTTTATTATATTTTATTTAAAAACATAGTATTCCATATAAAATAAAAATCGCGCCATCAGGCATAACACGTACAAGGACATAACATCAGAAATATGAACTGAAACTCATGACTGTACAGGGAGCCAGTAAATCAAATTAACAAACCATACATCCAAGAACTATTAAAAATAGCTCAAACAATAAGGAACACTTAACAAAGTGAACATGAATTATGACAAAAGTCTAATAAACCAAAACATCTGTACACATGACAGACGAAATAATATAAAATGCCCAAACACATACTTCCCCACCCCAACACCTCATGATCAAACCCCAGTACCCAGTACCAAGGCTGAGCGACGAATGTGTTACTCCAACTTTACCATGATGGTAATGCTGGAGCACTGGTAAGTATGAATGGAAAAGTGTTGTACCTGGAGATGAAGTCAATATTTTTGGGGTAAAATTCGACGTCAAACTGACCATGAAGAACCACGTTGTAAACCTGGCAAACAAGGGGGCCAGGAAGCTTACAGCACTTCGACTTATCTCGCAACTGTTCGACAATAGAAGCTGCAAGATTCTGTACGAGGCGCAAGTACGCTCACATCTTCAGTATGCTCCACTTTCTTGGATTGCCTGCCCCTCCCCCATCTCATCTGCGACTTCTTGAGTAGAGAACAGAGCAAGATGCCTCATCTCTTGCCTGGACCCAACCTGGATAGATCTGTCATTTCAACAAAGCCTTCAACACCGGAGGGATGTGGGTGGCCTTACTGTTATGTACAAAAGCAATATTGTCAAAGTACCACACTTGGCTCCACTCCGAGGACAGCGTGAAGTGAGCTTCAACACAGCAAGACGGGCAGCAAGCACCAACTTCACTCTGATTGTACCCTTCTCCATGACATCACTACATCTGAGATAATATATTTCCAGGATGACTCGAGTCTGGAACATGTTCGTACAAAATATTAATATCAGCGAGAAAAAGTCAGTTGATCAAATGAAATTGCTGGCCCACAGATGGCTCCAACTTCATCCTGTTCACTACTTGTATGTCTCATAATAATAAAAGGCTTTTAAATGAGCTCATGTAACAGCTCTTAGCTTCTAAATAAAGTTACGAACCCTTACCTTAACCTTGTTATACTAAGTGAAAATAAAATAAAAGAGAGACAGAGAATGTGCTTGAACTGTGTGAACTTACCTATATATGGTTGCAGGGGTCGAGCGAGTATGAGTGTGTGTGTATAAAATTTATTACACACACACACACACACACACACACACACGACATACAAAATACTGCGTGGAATACATAAAGTGGACAGACAGGATGTTCCAGAGATGAGACACAGAAACAAGGGGTCACAATTGGAAGTTAGACTCAGACGAGTCAAAGGGATGTTAGGAAGTATTTCTTCAGTCATAGAGTTGTCAGGAAGTGAAATAGTCTAGCAAGTGATGTAGTGGAGGCAGGAACCATACATAGCTTTAAGACGAGGTATGATAAAGCTCATGGAGCAGGGAGAGAGAGGACCTAGTACCGGTCAGTGAAGAGGCGGGGCCAGGAGCTAAGTCTCTCACTCACACTCTCTCACTCACACTGACTCTCTCACTCACACTCACTCTCTCACTCACCTCTCACTCTCTCACTCCTCTCACACTTCACTCCACCTCTCACTCACCTCACTCACCTCCTCACACTCACTCACACTCACTCCACTCACTCACACTCACTCCACACTCACTCACACTCACTCCACTCCTCCACTCACACTCACTCACCTCACTCACACTCACTCACACTCCTCACACTCACTCACTCACTCAACTCACTCCACACTCGCTCACCTCACTCCGCTCACGCTCACTCGCTCACGCTCACTCGCTCACCTCACTCACTCCTCACTCCTCCCACCTCACTCCTCACTCACTCTCACTCACTCTCACTCACTCTCACTCACTCTCACTCACTCTCACTCACTCTCACTCACTCTCCTCACTCCTCACTCCTCTCACTCCCTCACCTCTCACTCACTCTCACTCACTCTCACTCTCCTCACTCCACTCACCTCCTCACTCTCACTCACTCTCTCACTCTCACTCACTCTCACTCCCTCCTCCACTCACTCTCACTCCTCTCACTCACTCTCACTCACTCTCACTCCTCTCACTCACTCACTCACTCTCACTCACTCTCACTCACTCTCACTCACTCTCACTCTCACTCACTCTCACTCTCACTCACTCTCACTCTCATTCACTCTCACTCACTCACTCTCACTCTCTCTCAGTCTGCGAACAGCCCAGATCCTGTGAACCAAGCTAATCTCCCGACGCCTTAAACCACTTGATCACATTCGTAGCCGTGGATACTGCAGGACTAATTTCATTCTTTTCCGGTTTGGAATACCATTCTCAAGGAGAAGTACACATACTTATGCATCCACAGAAAAAAATTATAAATTACAATTTGTAATAGCCCTTTGTATTAGAGCCATTTTAAATAAAGAAAATTACTTTATTTTTATGACATTTAGGAGAGTATAAAACTGACATTGGAATAGCAAATTAACATGTATAAACTACTTCATAGAAAGCCTCATGTTATAAGAACATAAGAAAGAATGAACACTGCAGCAGGCCTACTGGCCCATGCAAGGCAGGTCCAAGTCTCCCACCGGCTTAAGCCAATGCCCCAATCTAGTCAGGTCAAATTACATTCACTTAAAGAAGGAGCACGGCATCTGACTAATAAGCACAAGCTAATCAGGTCCAACTCACACCCACCATGTATTTATCTAACCTATTTTTAATACTACACAACGTTTTAGCTTCTATGAAGGTACTCGAAAATTTGTTCCACTCATCCACAACTCTATTACCAAACCAGTGCTTTCCTATATCCTTCCTGAATCTGAATTTTTCGAACTTAAAACCATTGCTGCAAGTTGTGTCTTGACTAGATATTTATAGCACGCTATTTACACCCCTTTATTTATCCCTGTTTTCCATTTATATACCTCAGTCATGTCCCACCTAATTATACGCCTTTCTAGAGAATGCAGATGCAGGGACCTCCGTCTATCCTCATGGGAAAGATTTCTGATACATGGGATCAACTTTGTCATCCTCCTTTGTACGTTTCCTAGAGCATTTATATCCATTCTGTAATACAGTGACCAAAACTGCGCAGCATAATCTAGATGAGGCCTAACCAAGGATATGTAGAGTTGAAGAACAACCTGAGGACTCCTATTATTTATGCTTCTTGATATGAAGCCAAGGATTCTGTTAGCTTTATTGCGAACACTTATGCCTTGGGTTTAGATTATCCTGCTAACCAGAACTCTCAAATTCTTTTCGCAATCAGTAATATTAAGCTCTACATTGTTTAGTTTATATGTGGCATGGTTATTTTCCTGTCCAATGTTTAGAACTTTGCATTTGTCTAAATTAAACTGCATCTGCCACTTCTCCGACCACTGCATCAGTCTATTCAAATCTTCCTGGAGTGCTCTAATGTCCTCGTCAGAATGAATTCGTCGGCGTATTTTAGTGTCATCGGCAAACTTGCTTATATCGCTATTTATTCCCTTATCTACGTCGTTTATATAGATTGTGAACAACAAGGGGCCCAACACTGACCGCTGTGGAACACCGCTCGTGACGCTTCCACACTCTGATTTCTCCCCATTTATGCAAACTCTCTGCTGCCTATCTGTCAACCATGCCTCTATCCAGGATAAAATTTCTCCAATTCCGTGTGCCTTAATTTTACTCAATAATCTCTGATGTGGGACTATCAAAAGCCTTACTGAAGTCCATACACACAATATCATATACCTTAGTGAGAAAGTTAATAAATTCGTAAAGCAGGAACGTCTTTTTGTAAAACCATGCTGAGATTCGTTGATTAATTT
>WNWK01007745.1:0-12500 GCA_009830355.1 Cherax destructor
TGGAGCCGGATAGCGTCTCTCCATAGGTTCTGAGAGAGGAAGCAGAGGAGCTATGTGACTAACAACAATCTTCAACACGACTATCGAAACTTGGCGACTACCTGAGGTATGGAAGACACCAAATGTAGTCCCAATTTTTAAAGAAGGAGACAGACACGAAGCACTAAACTACAGACCAGTGTCACTGACATGTATTGTATGCAAGGTCATGGAGAAGATTATCAGGAGAAGAGTGGCGGAACACCTAGAAAGGAATGAGCTTATCAACGACAGCTAGCACGGTTTCAGGGATGGGAAATCCTGTGTCTCACACCTACTGGAGTTCTATGTCAGGGTGACAGCAGTAAGACAAGAGAGAGAGAGAGGGGTGGGTGGATTGCATTTTCTTGGACTGTAAGAAGGCGTTTGACACAGTTCCACACAAGAGATTATTGCAAAAGCTGGAGGACCAGGCAGGGATAACAGGGAAGGCACTCCAATGGATCAGGGAATACCTGTCAGGAAGACGACAGTGAGTCATGGTACGTGGCGAGGTGTCAGAGTGGACGCCTGTAACGAGCGGGGTGCCACAGTGTCAGTTCAATGACCGGGGCTGTTTCTTGTATTCGTGAAAAACATGACGAAAGGAATAGTCTCCGAAGTGTCCCTGTTTGCAGATGATGTGAAGTGAATGAGATGAATTCAATCGAACGAGGACCAGGCAGAACGACAGAGGGATCTGGACAGGCTGCAGGTCTGGTCCAGCAACTGGCTCCTGGAGTTCAACACCACCAAGTGCAAAGTCATGAAGATTTGGGAAGGGCAAAGAAGACCACAGACGAAGTACAGTCTAGGGGGGCAGAAACTACAAACCTCACTCAAGGAAAAGGATCTTGGGGTGAGTATAACACCGGGCACATCTCCTGAGGCGCACATCAACCAAATATCTGAGGCAGCATACGGGTGCCAGGCAAACCTCAGAACAGCATTCCGACATCTTAATAAGGAGTCATTCAGGACCCTGTACACTGTGTACGTTAGGCCCATATTGGAGTATGCAGCACCAGTTTGGAACCCACACCTAGCCAAGCACATAAAGAAACTAGAGAAAGTGCAAATGTTTGCAACAAGACTACGAGGAGAGGTTAAGGGAAATCAACCTGACGACACTGGAAGGCAGGAGAGATAGGGGGCATATGATAACGACATATAAAATACTGAGAGGAATCGACAAGGTGGACAGAGATAGGATGTTCCAGAGATGGGACACAGCAACAAGGGGTCACAATTGGAACTTGAAGACTGAGATGACTCACAGGGATGTTAGAAACTATTTCTTCAGTCACAGAGTTGTCAGGAAGTGGAATAGTCTGGGAAGTGATGTAGTGGAGGCAGGATCTATACATAGCTTTAAGGAGAGGTATGATAAAGCTCACAGAGTTTGTAGAGTGATCGAGTAGCGGCCAGTGAAGAGGCGGGGCCAGGAGCTGAGACTCGACCCCAACAACCACAACTAGGTGAGTACAACTAGGTAAGTACACACACACACACACACAGATGCTAGAGGAGCAGTCAGGCATAACGGGAATAACACTACAGTGGCAGAAAGAAAATTTAACGGGACGGAAGCAACGAGCTGTTGTCAGGGAGGAGGTGTGGGAGAGTGTGACGTGTGAGGGACAAGGAACTACTTGGTTCCAGTACTGTCAGGGAGGAGGTGTGGGCGAGTGTGACATGTGAGGGACAAGGAACTACTTGGTTCCAGTACTGTCAGGGAGGAGGTGTGGGCGAGTGTGACATGTGAGGATCAAGGAACTACTTGGTTCCAGTACTGTCAGGGAGGAGGTGTGAAAATGGGAGAGAGTGACGTGTGAGGGTTCCACAAGGAACTGCTTGGTTCCAGTACTGTTTGTTGTCCATGTAAACAACAGGAGAGAATAAATTGATTCGTGGGTGACCCTCTTCGCAGATGATGAGAAACTAAAGAGAAGACAAACAGGTGTAGATTAGAAAAAGTGTAATGGCATGATAACTAGATATAAGACCATTAAAATATTTGAATGACATGTTAATTACTTATGACTCTAGGAAAATACGAAGAAAATTTCTTGCTAGAAGCTGAAGTCAGAATTAAAAATTAAAAATGTTATTACACATTGCAGGAAGTTTATTAACAACATTCTTCCCTCGAGAAATATTTTAATAAGTGGAGGAACATGAAGGAAGGGAACACAAGACCGTGGAGGAACATGAAGGAAGGGAACACAAGACCGTGAGGAACATGAAGGAAGGGAACACAAGACCGTGGAGGAACATGAAGGAAGGGAACACAAGACCGTGGAGGAACATGAAGGAAGGGAACACAAGACCGTGGAGGAACATGATGGAAGGGAACACAAGACCGTGGAGGAACATGAAGGAAGGGAACACAAGACCGTGGAGGAACATGAGGGAAGGGAACACAAGACCGTGGAGGAACATGAAGGAAGGGAACACAAGACCGTGGAGGAACATGAAGGAAGGGAACACAAGACCGTGGAGGAACATGAAGGAAGGGAACACAAGACCGTGGAGGAACATGAAGGAAGGGAACACAAGACCGTGGAGGAACATGAAGGAAGGGAACACAAGACCGTGGAGGAACATGAAGGAAGGAGCACAAGACCGTGGAAGGAACATGAAGGAAGGAACACAAGACCGTGGAGGAACATGAAGGAAGGAACACAAGACCGTGGAGGAACATGATGGAAGGGAACACAAGACCGTGGAGGAACATGAAGGAAGGGAACACAAGACCGTGGAGGAACATGAGGAAGGGAACACAAGACCGTGGAGGAACATGAAGGAAGGGAACACAAGACCGTGGAGGAACATGAAGGAAGGAACACAAGACCGTGGAGGAACATGAGGAAGGGAACACAAGACCGTGGAGGAACATGAAGGAAGGGAACACAAGACCGTGGAGGAACATGAAGGAAGGGAACACAAGACCGTGGAGGAACATGAAGGAAGGGACACAAGACCGTGAGTAACATGAAGGAAGGGAATACAAGACCGTGGAGGAACATGGAGGAAGGGAACACAAGACCGTGGAGGAACATGAAGGAAGGGAACACAAGACCGTGGAGGAACATGAAGGAAGGGAATACAAGAACGTGGAGGAACATGAAGGAAGGGAACACAAGACCGTGGAGGAATATGAAGGAAGGGAACACAAGACCGTGGAGGAACATGATGGAAGGGAACACAAGACCGTGGAGGAACATGATGGAAGGGAACACAAGACCGTGGAGGAACATGATGGAAGGGAACACAAGACCGTGGAGGAACATGAAGGAAGGGAACACAAGACCGTGGAGGAACATGAAGGAAGGGAACACAAGACCGTGGAGGAACATGAAGCAAGGGAATACAAGACCGTGGAGGAACATGGAGGAAGGGAACACAAGACCGTGGAGGAACATGAAGGAAGGGAACACAAGACCGTGGAGGAACATGATGGAAGGAAACACAAGACCGTGGAGGAACATGAAGGAAGGGAACACAAGACCGTGGAGGAACATGAAGGGAGGGAACACAAGACCGTGGAGGAACATGAAGGAAGGGAACACAAGACCGTGGAGGAACATGAAGGAAGGGAACACAAGACCGTGGAGGAACATGATGGAAGGGAACACAAGACCATGGAGGAACATGATGGAAGGGAACACAAGACCGTGGAGGAACATGATGGAAGGGAACACAAGACCGTGGAGGAACATGATGGAAGGGAACACAAGACCGTGGAGGAACATGAAGGAAGGGAACACAAGACCGTGGAGGAACATGAAGGAAGGGAACACAAGACCGTGGAGGAACATGAAGGAAGGGAACACAAGACCGTGGAGGAACATGAAGGAAGGGAACACAAGACCGTGGAGGAACATGAAGGAAGGGGAAAACAAGACCGTGGAGGAACATGAAGGAAGGGAGCACAAGACCGTGAAGGAACATGAAGGAAGGGAATACAAGACCGTGGAGGAACATGGAGGAAGGGAACACAAGACCGTGGAGGAACATGAAGGAAGACAACACAAGACCGTGGAGGAACATGAAGGAAGGGAATACAAGAACGTGGAGGAACATGAAGGAAGGGAACACAAGACCGTGGAGGAAATGAAGGAAGGGAACACAAGACCGTGGAGGAACATGATGGAAGGGAACACAAGACCGTGGAGGAACATGATGGAAGAACACAAGACCGTGGAGGAACATGATGGGAGGAACACAAGACCGTGGAGGAACATGATGGAAGGGAACACAAGACCGTGGAGGAACATGAAGGAAGGGAACACAAGACCTGCAGGAACATGATGGAAGGGAACACAAGACCGTGGAGGAACATGAAGGAAGGGAACACAAGATCGTGGAGGAACATGATGGAAGGGAACACAAGACCGTGGAGGAACATGAAGGAAGGGAACACAAGACCGTGGAGGAACATGAAGGAAGGGAACACAAGACCGTGGAGGAACATGAAGGAAGGGAATACAAGACCGTGGAGGAACATGAAGGAAGGGAACACAAGACCGTGGAGGAACATGAAGGAAGGGAACACAAGACCGTGGAGGAACATGAAGGAAGGGAACACAAAACCGTGGAGGAACATGATGGAAGGGAACACAAGACCATGGAGGAACATGATGGAAGGGAACACAAGACCGTGGAGGAACATGATGGAAGGGAACACAAGACCGTGGAGGAACATGATGGAAGGGAACACATGACCGTGGAGGAACATGAAGGAAGGGAACACAAGACCGTGGAGGAACATGAAGGAAGGGAACACAAGACCGTGGAGGAACATGAAGGAAGGGAACACAAGACCGTGGAGGAACATGAGGGAAGGGAACGCAAGACCGTGGAGGAACATGAAGGAAGAGAACACAAGACCGTGGAGGAACATGAAGGAAGGGAACACAAGACCGTGGAGGAACATGAAGGAAGGGAACACAAGAACGTGGAGGAACATGAAGGAAGGGAACACAAGACCGTGGAGGAATATGAAGGAAGGGAACACAAGACCGTGGAGGAACATGATGGAAGGGAACACAAGACCGTGGAGGAACATGATGGAAGGGAACACAAGACCGTGGAGGAACATGATGGAAGGGAACACAAGACCGTGGAGGAACATGAAGGAAGGGAACACAAGACCGTGGAGGAACATGAAGGAAGGGAACACAAGACCGTGGAGGAACATGAAGGAAGGGAATACAAGACCGTGGAGGAACATGGAGGAAGGGAACACAAGACCGTGGAGGAACATGAAGGAAGGGAACACAAGACCGTGGAGGAACATGATGGAAGGAAACACAAGACCGTGGAGGAACATGATGGAAGGGAACACAAGACCGTGGAGGAACATGATGGAAGGGAACACAAGACCGTGGAGGAACATGATGGAAGGGAACACAAGACCGTGGAGGAACATGAAGGAAGGGAACACAAGACCGTGCAGGAACATGATGGAAGGGAACACAAGACCGTGGAGGAACATGAAGGAAGGGAACACAAGATCGTGGAGGAACATGGAGGAAGGGAACACAAGACCGTGAAAACAGTAGAGATAGTTGTCATTACTAGAGTGAGAACAACCACACACACCATCAGTACTAGTTGTAGTGTTGACTAGTGTTTATTACTAGAATGAGAACAACACACAACTGCTAGTTATAGTGTTGACTAAAATACAAGAGGCAATACTTTATATAGATGATCTGATCCCACCTGGAAGAAAAACGATCAGATTCCCTATGACATAATAAGCGCTGATAAACATGTGACTTACTGAAGCAACAGAAAGATAGTAGGAGGATCTATGATATAAAGGCAGGAAGTACGTTGACCTTAAACAACATTCACAACGATAACTAGAAAAATATATTACATATGAAGTCTTCTATAGCATACACGAAAATTTATGTGAACAGTTCATTCAGGTTTTGAGAGAATTAGCGGTACACTGAAGAGACACTCTGAACCCCGGGTGCGCATGAGAATATACATAGAGAGGTGTTTATCTCCCTGTGTATATACAATGAAGGGGTGCGCATGAGAATATACATAGAGAGGTGTTTATCTCCCTGTGTATATACAATGAAGGGGTGGGCATGAGAATATACATAGAGAGGTGTTTATCTCCCAGTGTATATACAATGAAGGGGTGGGCATGAGAATATACATAGAGAGGTGTTTATCTCCCAGTGTATATACAATGAAGGGGTGGGCATGAGAATATACAAGAGAGTGTATTATCTTCCCAGTGTATATACAATGAAGGAGTGGGCATGAGAATATACATAGAGAGGTGTTTATCTCCCAGTGTATATACAATGAAGAAACAGTAGATATAACAAAATTTCGAAAAAAAGTATGTCAAATTATTTTTTTCGATTTCAGAACAGCAAAATACAATTGACAAGACCCAGTGAACCGCGAAGCATTGGAATAACACAAGAGATTTCAAACTATCTATGTCCCTTGTTGCAAAAATAAGTTAATTTATGACATTGTTTCACAAATTTTATTAATATTGAAAAAGTCTAGGGTAAAATCCACCCACGTTTCGCTTACTGAAGAGCAAGTACAGTGTACCTGGAGTATACCTGGAGAGGGTTCCGGGGGTCAACGCCCCCGCGGCCCGGTCTGTGACCAGGCTTCATGGTGGATCAGGGCCTGATCAACCAGGCTGTTACCGTTGGCCGCACGCAAACCGACGTACGAACCACAGCCCGGCTGGTCAGGTACTGACTTTAGGTGCCTGTCCAGCGCCTGCTTGAAGACAGCCAGGGGTCTATTGGTAATCCCCCTTATGTATGCTGGGATGCAGTTGAACAGTCTTGGGCCCCTGACACTTATTGTGTTGTCTCTTATCGTGTTAGTGGCACCCCTACTCTTCATTGGGGGGATGTTGCATAGTCTGCCGAGTCTTTTGCTTTCATAGGGAGTGATTTTCGTGTGTAAGTTTGGTATTAATCCCTCTAGGATTTTCCAAGTGTATATAATCATGTATCTCTCCCGCCTGCGTTCTAGGGAGTACAGGTTGAGGAACTTCAAGTGTTCCCAGTAATTTTCTAGGTCAACAAATTCACCTGTCTTGAAAGGTGCTGTTAGTGCTCAGCAATATTCCAGCCTAGATAGAACAAGCGACCTGAAGAGTGTCATCATGGGCTTGGCATCCCTAGTTTTGAAGGTTCTCATTATCCATCCTGTCATTTTTCTAGCAGATGTGATTGATACAATGGTATCATCTTTGAAGGTGAGATCTTCCGACATGATCACTCCCAGGTCTTTTACATTAGTTTTTCTCTCTATTGTGTAGTTGGAATTTGTTTTATACTCCGATGTAGTTTTAATTTCCTCATGTTTTCCATATCAGAGTAATTGAAATTTCTCATCATTGAATTTCATATTATTTTCTGCGGCCCATTTAAAGATTTGGTTGATGTCTGCTTGGAGTCTTGCAGTGTCTTCAACGGTGGACACTGTCATGCAAATTCGGGTGTCATCTGCAACAGAAGACACGGCGCTGTGGCTTACATCTGTCTATATCAGATATGAGGATGAGGAACAGGATGGGAGCGAGTACTGTGCCTTGTGGAACAAAGCTTTTCACAGTAGCTGCCTCAGACTTTACTCTGTTTACTACCACTCTTTGTGTTCTATTTGTTAGGAAATTATAGATCCATCTACCATCTTTTCCGGTTATTCCTTTATCACGCATTTTGTGTGCTATTACACCATGGTCACACTTGTCAAAGGCTTTTGCAAAGTCTGTTTATATTACATCTGCATTTTGTTTGTCTTCTAGAGCATCCAGAACCTTGTCGTAGTGGTCTAGTAGCTGGGACAGACAGGAGCGACCTGCTCTAAACCCATGTTGCCCTGGGTTGTTTAACTGATGGATATTTAGATGGGTGGCGATCTTGTTTCTTAGAACCCTTTCAAAGATTTTTATGATATGGGAGGTTAACTCTATCGGTCTGTAGTTCTTTGCTATTGCTTTACTGCCCCCTTTGTGGAGTGGGGCTATGTCTGTTGTTTTTAGCAGCTGTGGGACGACCCCAGTGTCCATGCTCCCTCTCCATAGGATGTTAAGGGCACGTGATAGGGGCTTCTTGCAATTCTTGATGAACATGGAGTTCCATGAGTTTGGGCCTGGGGCAGAGTGCATGGGCATGTCATTTATCGCCTTTTCGAAGTCATTTGGCTTCAGGATAATGTCTGATAGGTTTGCGTCTACCAGATTCTGTGGCACTCTCATAAAAATTTAATTTAGGTCTTCGCCTCTCAGTCTGCTAAGCGGCTAGCTAAAAACTGAGTCATAATGGGACTTGAGTAACTCTCTCATTTCCTTGTTGTCATCTGTGTAGGACCCATCTCGTTTAAGTAGGAGCTCAATACTGGATGTTGTTCTCGACTTTGATTTGGCATAAGAAAAGAAATACTTTGTATAAGGGCAGTGATTCCCTACCATTTGTTTTGCCCTATTCAGCCTTTTCACCATGTACCAGAATGTCAAATCCCCTTCCCAAGATTGTCTGACTTAAAAGATGCATTCTAAATAATACGTATATAATACTGAAAATCTTTAATTTTTTTTTTATATTAATACACATACATTTATTTGGATTGTTTTAATAGTCGAGTTTTACATATTTAATAGCAATAGAAAATGCTGATGGATTTTAAAACTTAAATAAAATATTTTTTATATGCATAACTAATTACTGAACAAAGTTACTGAAGCAAACTTCAGTAAACAAAAAGTGTATTATAATTCATTTTATTCTGATGAAAATTATAGTCAATGAGAAACTTGTGATTGTTTTTGCTCCGGCAGTTCTTGGATACGCTGAGAAGTGCTTCAGAGGGCACAACACAAGTCATTGCAACCTACAATCTGATTTAGTTTGCAACAGAGTTGAAAAGCCTGACTTACGAAGACATGTGGACACAAATGGAAGCAATGTATGGATAGCTCTTCCTGCCACTTTTGGGTAAGAACTGGAAATCAAGAGCCAATATCCTGGGATTGATTTCTCATTGAACATTTCTCTTGTTCCCGAGTCAGTCTTCAGCTCCAGAAATTTATCTTAACAATCACCAGGAACTTTTTCAAGTGACAATTTGAATGGATTTCGCATCAACCCAATTCCTCATCAATGAGTTCAGGAAAATAGCGGCAGAATTAATTTTTCACTGCTGTCAAATGCTGCATTTTTTTCTGCAAATTCTGGAAGCACTTGGTGTTCACCACCAGCAACACGAACTGTTGACAGTTTCTCAAACATTGCAACATTCTTGATCTTGATCTTTCTCTTCCAGTTTTGCAGCTTGTTCATGAAAGCTTGCAAATATCCATGAATATTATGATGTCTGTATTCCTTCCTTGCATCTGACGACTCACTTTATTCAGCTGCTTAAAAACATCAACTAAATAAGCGAGGAGCATGATCCATTAATTATTATCCAGACAGGATAAAAATGTTCATTATACCCTGAGCTTCAAAAAATAATTTGAGCTGATATCTAAGCTCAAATACTCTGTTACATTTCCTCTTGAATGCCATCAAACATTTGTGTGGAAAATAAGCAAATAATGACCTGCATCCATGTCAATACATAACAGCTTGAAAAGTTGTGAGTTGAGAGTTGAGAGTTGAGACCTGAGAGTTGAGAGTTGAGAGCTGAGAGTTGAGAATTGAGAGCTCCTCCTTCGATAAAATTCACACTTTGAATTGTTTGATGCAAAACCTTCTCTAGTGAAGCTGGAAGTATTCTGTGTCCAGTGTCTGATCCTGGATCACACAACGAATGCCTTTCACTTTTTTTGTACCTACCTTTTTCACGCAAACTTGAATGCCATATTTTGTGCCCAACACAGCTGGTGTTCCATCTGTACAGCATCCACAGACATTGTCCTATAAAAGATTTTCTGAGTTAAAGAAAGATAAAACCTTTTCCAAAATACCTGTGGCCTTGGGAGTTGTTTCAAGAGGAGAACAAAATAAAAACTTTTCTTTAAATGAACCCGAGTGAAGAGCAACTGGGAACACGATGCCACATCAGTGGATTCATCAAGTTGAGAGTAAGTCAGATGCTGCAGACCTGATCTGTATAACATGATCCTTGATGTCAATGACCATCTCGCTGATCCACTCCATTTCCCAACACAATTTCCACAATTTTGAGAGCGCAAGGTTTTGATCGAAGTTTTCCCAATTGTATGTTTTGTTTCTACTTTGTTCTCTCCAGTGAATACCTTGTTAAATCCAGCGTCATCTTTTTGACAGCATTCCCATGACGTTCCAAAAAGTTTTTGTCTTTGTGTTGAAGAGAAACATATTTTTTTGACACTCATGATGGGATCCAAATTCTGTGAACAAAAACAAGAATAAGTCAGATAAAAAGTAAAATATTTATCTTTATTTCAAATGAATCTGTGACATTCAATAACATTACTGAATGTCATATATTAAACTAAAAACAGACTGCGATTCTATAGGACGTCACAGTTTGTTTAGTAGTGGTCATAGTTTTTCCTAAAACACCCTAAAACTGTCCCCTGGGAAGAATTATCCCTTAGGGTGTCCACTAACCTAATTTTCTAGCACTGAATTTAAAGTCTAGGGTAATGTCTTGCCAGGTTCAGCTTATGCAACCAAAAATATAGGCCTAGTGTATCCTCTACCCAGGTTTCAATTACTAATAATCAAAACTAGGGTATTTACTAACCAGGTTTCACTTACTAATAAAATCTAGGGTATGTAATGCCCAGGTTTCACTTACTGAATCTAGAATCTAGAAATTTAGATTCTAGAGTGTCCGCTACCCAGAGTTTGTTTACTGATAAAATCTAGGGTATTTACATACACACACACACAGGAGCTATGACTCAACCCCTCAACCACAACTAGATGAGTACACACACACGCTCACACCCACACACACACACGCTCACACTCACACATACACACACACACACACACACACACCTTGATACCTCAAAGGCAATGGGTCCGGACAATATCTCACCATGGGTCCTTCGGGAAGGAGCTGAGGTTCTGAGTGTGCCACTTACCAAAATTTTCAACACATCCCTTGAAACTGGGCAGCTACCTGAGATATGGAAAAAGGCCAACGTAGTCCCCATCTTTAAAAAAGGAGACAGAAAAGAGGCACTAAACTACAGACCGGTGTCACTTACGTGTATAGTGTGCAAAGTCTTGGAGAAAATCATCAGAAAAAGAATGGTGGAGCATCTGGAGCAGAACAGGTTAATCAACGCCAGACAGCACGGTTTCAGGGAAGGCAAATCCTGTGTAACAAACCTCCTGGAGTTCTATGATAAAGTAACAGAGGTAAGGCAAGAGAGAGAAGGGTGGGTTGACTGCATTTTCTTGGACTGCAGGAAGGCCTTTGACACAGTTCCTCACATGAGATTAGTAAAAAGATGGAAGACCAAGCGTGTATAACAGGAAGGGCACTGGAATGGATCAGGGAATACCTCACAGGGAGGCAACAACGGGTCATGGTGCGTGATGAGGTATCACAGTGGGCGCCTGTGACGAGTGGTGTACCGCAGGGGTCAGTCCTAGGACCAGTGCTATTCTTGCTATATGTGAATGACATGACGGATGGGATAGACTCAGAAGTGTCTCTTTTCGCAGATGATGTGAAATTAATGAGGAGAATCACATCGGATGAAGACCAAGCAGGACTTCAAAGTGACCTGGACAAGCTTGACATCTGGTCTAGCAACTGGCTTCTCGAATTTAACCCCACCAAATGCAAAGTCATGAAGATCGGAGAAGGGCAAGAAGACCGCTGACAGAGTACAGGCTAGGTGGACAAAGGCTACAAACCTCATCAAAGGAGAAAGACCTTGGGGTGAGTATAACACCAAGCACGTCTCCGGAAGCACACATCAACCAGATAACCGCGGCAGCATATGGGCGACTGGCAAACCTAAGATTAGCGTTCCGTTACCTTAACAAGGAATCGTTCAAGACACTGTATACCGTATACGTCAGGCCCATACTAGAGTATGCAGCACCAGTCTGGAACCCACACCTGGTCAAGCACGTCAAGAAACTAGAGAAAGTGCAAGGTTTGCGACAAGGTTAGTTCCACAACTCAGGGGTCTGTCTTATGAAGAAAGGTTGAGGAAATAGGACTAACAACACTGGAGGAAAGAAGGGTCAGAGGAGACATGATAACGACATACAAAATACTGCGGGGAATTGACAAGGTAGATAGTGACAGGTTGTTTCAGAGAGGGAACACAGAAACAAGGGGACACAACTGGAAGCTGAAGACTCAGATGAGTCAAAGGGATGTCAGGAAACATTTCTTCAGCCACAGAGTAGTCAGGAAGTGGAATGGACTAGAGAAAGATATAGTGGAGGCAGGAACCATACATAGTTTTAAGACAAGGTATGATAAAGCTCATGGAGTAGGGAGAGCAGAGACCCAGT
>WNWK01007745.1:17500-90993 GCA_009830355.1 Cherax destructor
TTTGTCCAGGAACAAGCCAGGTAGTTTGTCCAGGAACAAGCTAGGTAGTTTGTCCAGGAACAAGCCAGGTAGTTTATCCAGGAACAAGCCAGGTAGTTTGTCCAGGAACAAGCCAGGTAGTTTGTCCTGGAAGAAGCCAGGTAGTGTTTCCAGAAACAAGCCAGGTAGTTTGTCCAGGAACAAACCAGGCAGTTTATCTAAGAACAAGCCAGGTATTTTGTCCAGGAACAAGCCAGGTAGTTTGTCCAGGACCAAACCAGGTAGTTTATCTAAGAACAAGCCAGGTAGTTCGTCCAGGAACAAGCCAGGTAGTTTGTCCACGCAAAAGCCAGGTAGTTTGTCCAGGAACAAGCCAGGTAGTTTGTCCGCGCACAAGCCAGGTAGTTTGTCCATGAACAAGGCAGGTAGTTTTTCCAAGAACAAGCCAGGTAGTTTGTCCAGGAACAAGCCAGGTAGTTTGTCCATGCACAAGCCAGGTAGTTTGTCCATGAACAAGGCAGGTAGCTTTTCCAAGAACAAGCCAGGTAGTTTGTCCAGGAACAAGCCAGGTAGTTTGTCCAGGAACAAGCCAGGTAGTTTGTCCAGGAACAAGCCAGGTAGTTTGTCCAGGAACAAGCTAGGTAGTTTGTCAAGGAACATAAACACACACACAAACAATCTCACAAACAAACAAACGTAAACAAATAGACAATAGAATGTTTCTTCAACAAACAATTGAGGTTTTTATTATATGTTGGGTCATTGAGCGAAGCTCATGTGCGAACGTTAATGTAGCAAGAGGAGGAGGAGGAGGAGGAGGAGGAGGAGGAGGAGGAGGAGGAGGAGGGAGGAGAGGAGGAGGTGGAGGAGGAGAAGGTGGAGGAGGAGAAGAAGAGGTGGAGGAGGAGGAGGAGGAGGATTAGGAGGAGGAGGAGGAGGAGGAGGAGGAGGAGGAGGAGGAGGAGGAGGAGGAGGAGGAGGAGGAGGAGGAGGAGGTGGTGGTGGAGATGGAGGAGGGGAGGAAGAGGTGGAGGAGGAGGTGGGGAGGAGGAGGTGGAGAAGGAGGAGGAGGTGGTGGAAGAGGTGGTGGAGGAGTAGGTGGAGGTTGAGGGGAGGAGGTGGAGGAGGAGGATGAGGTGGAGGAGGAAGAGGAAGATGAGGAAGGGAAGAGGAAGAGGATTCTATTGCTGTTGTTGGTGTTATTGTTGTTGGTGTTACTGTTGTTTTGTTGTTGTTGTTATTATTATTATTATTATCATTATAATTATTATTGTTATTAGTTCAATGATAATTGCTTAGCTCACTTTGAGAGGTGAGACGACTCTTGTTAGTTCTCCAGTCTTGTTGAAGCATGCACACCAGCGGTGCACACCAGCGGTGCACACCAGCGGTGCACACCAGCGATGCACACCAGCGGTGCACACCAGCGGTGCACACCAGCGATGCACACCAGTGGTGCACACCAGCGGTGCACACCAGCGGTGCACACCAGCGGTGCACACCAGCGGTGCACACCAGCGGTGCACACCAGCGGTGCACACCAGCGGTGCACACCAGCGGTGCACACCAGCGGTGCACACCAGCAGTGCACATCAGCGGTGCACACCAGCAGTGCACACCAGCAGTGCACACCAGCAGTGCACACCAGCGGTGCACACCAGCAGTGCACACCAGCGGTGCACACAGTGCCTCGGCTAGTTCCTTCACCTGCACAAACTTGGAGGAAAAGGATATCCAGGAAGAAGACTCTCTTGCTTCCTTCCTGTTATATTACTTTTGTTATCTTTCCTCTGTTATCTTCTGTTATCATACTTCTGTTATTACTTCTGCTATTATACTTCTGTTATTATACTTCTGTTATTACTTCTGTTATCTTACTTCTGTTATCATACTTCTGTTATTACTTCTGCTATTATACTTCTGTTATTATACTTCTGTTATTACTTCGTACTTACTTCTGTTATCATACTTCTATTATCTTCTTTTGTTATCTTTGTTATCGTCTATTATCCTACTTCTGTTATTTACTCTGTTATCATACTTATATTACCTGTATCTTTCTTCTGTTAGCATTTCTTCTGTTCATCTTTATTTACTCTGTTATCGTCTGTATCTACTTCTGTTATCTTCGTTATCTTTTAATCTTCTGTATC
This sequence comes from Cherax destructor, assembly GCA_009830355.1. Lineage (NCBI taxonomy): Eukaryota > Metazoa > Arthropoda > Malacostraca > Decapoda > Parastacidae > Cherax > Cherax destructor. The sequence goes on from WNWK01007745.1 coordinate 19,633, forward strand.
GCCAAGGTTATGTTTTGATTTTAGAGGGAATTTAAGGAAGGAAGACCCAGTTAGACGCAAGAAAACAGAGTTGAGACACAATTCATCATCAATTAATGCAATAGAAGTAATAGTAGAAATTTTACAACAACAAAACGAAAAGCTGATAGCTCATAGCAAACTAAAGGTACTGGGAAGAATTTGTTACGGATGATTACAGGTAACAAGGCTATAATTCTGTGTCTTAAGAAGACATCTAAGCTAGAATGTTATGGAGGAGAAGGAGGAAAAGGGGAAAAGAGAAGAGCTGTTGTAGAATCAGGAGAAAAACAGTCAAGGACGGTGATCAGGTGAGGAAGGAGGGGTAGAAGGAGGAGGTGGTGGAAGGGTGGTGGAGGGTAGGTGGAGGTTGAGGAGGAGTGGAGGAGGAGGAGAGTAGGAGGAGGAAAAAATGAGAAGAAGAGAAGAGATTCTTTGCTGTTGTTGGTTTATTGTTGTTGGTTTACTGTTGTTTTGTTGTTGTTGTTTTATTATTATTATTATCATTATAATTTTATTTTATTAGTTCAATGATATGCTTAGCTCACTGAGAGGAGACGACTCGTTATTCTCAGTCTTGTTGAAGCATGCACACCAGCGGTGCACCAGGTGCACACCAGCTGCACACCAGCGGTGCACACCAGCGGTGCACACCAGCATCACCAGGGTGACACCAGGTGCACACCAGCGTGCACACCAGCGGTCACACCAGCGTGCCACCAGGTACACCAGCGTGCACACACAGCGGTGCACACCAGCATGCACATCAGCGTGCACCAGCAGTGCCACCAGCAGTACACCAGCAGTGCACCCAGCGGTACACCAGCGTGCACCACGTGCACAAGTGCCTCGCTAGTTCCTTCACCTGCACAAACTTGGAGGAAAAGGATATCCAGGAAGAAGACTCTCTTGCTTCCTTCCTGTTATATTACTTTTGTTATCTTTCCTCTGTTATCTTCTGTTATCATACTTCTGTTATTACTTCTGCTATTATACTTCTGTTATTATACTTCTGTTATTACTTCTGTTATCTTACTTCTGTTATCATACTTCTGTTATTACTTCTGCTATTATACTTCTGTTATTATACTTCTGTTATTACTTCTGTTATCTTACTTCTGTTATCATACTTCTATTATCTTACTTTTGTTATCTTCTGTTATCGTCTATTATCCTACTTCTGTTATCTTACTTCTGTTATCATACTTCTATTATCTTACTTCTGTTATCTTTCTTCTGTTATCGTCTATTTTCTTCTGTTATCATCTATTATCTTACTTCTGTTATCGTCTGTTATCCTACTTCTGTTATCTTCTGTTATCTTCTCTAATCTTCTGTGATCAGCCCAAAGGTTATGTTGTTGACGTCTCTTAGAAGGGGAATTTAAGGAAAGAGGAAGACGCCAGTTAGACGTCAAGAAAACAGAGTTTCCGAGGAGCACAATTCTATTCATCAATTAGATCGTCTAATAGTAAGTAATAGTAAGAAATTCTTACAACGAAGCAAATACTGATATAATGACTGATAAGCTCATAGCAAACTAGAGATGGTTACTGGGAAGAATTTGTTACGGAATTAGCATTACAGGTAACAAGGCTATAATTCTGTGTTTTCCTTAAGAAACCGACTTATCTGAAGTTTTCTAGGAATGTTATCTTTTAAGACTATGGCCGTTTGTGCGTTTATTTTTGTGTATTTTATTAACATGGGTAAGTGTGAAGTTTCTGGCAGAGATGTTTGACCTAATATACACGCACACACACATACACACATGATGATGGAAGTCAGTAGACGAGATGATGGAATATTTGACAACAATTTGCAAGGAAGCTGAGGAGAGGTTTATACCCAAGGGTAACAGGAGAAGCGAAAAAGCCAGGATGAGCCCGTGGTTCACCCAAAGGTGCAGGGAAGCCAAAACCAAGTGTGCCAGGGAATGAAAGAGGTACAGAAGGCAAAGAACCCAGGAGAATAAGGAGAGCAGTCGTAGAGCCAGAAATAATTATGCACAGGTAAGAAGGGAGGCCCAAAGACAGTACGAAAATGACATAGCAGCGAAAGCCAAATCTGACCCAAAGCTGTTGTACAGCCACATCAGGAGAACAACAACAGTCAAGGACCAGGTGATCAGGCTGAGGAAGGAAGGAGGGGAGGTCACAAGAAATGACCGTGAAGTGTGTGAGGAGCTCAACATGAGATTCAAAGAGGTGTTCACAGAGGAGATAGAAGGGCCTCCAGAAAGGAGGAGAGGTAGGGTACACAATCAGGTGCTGGACACAATACACACAACTGAGGAGGAAGTGAAGAGGCTACTAAGCGAGCTAGATACCTCAAAGGCGATGGGGCCGGATAACATCTCTCCATGGGTCCTGAGAGAGGGAGCAGAGGAGTTATGCATACCCCTAACAATGATCTTCAACACATCTATCGAAACGGGGCAACTACCTGAGGTATGGAAGACAGCAAATGTAGTTCCAATTTTTAAAAAAAGGCGACAGGAACGTAGCACTAAACTACAGACCAGTGTCACTGACATGTATAGCATGCAAGGTCATGGAGAAGATAGTCAGGAGAAAGGTGGTGGAGCACCTAGAAAGGAATGAGCTTATCAACGACGGCCAACACGGTTTTAGGGACGGGAAATCCTGTGTCACAAACCTACTGGAGTTCTACGACAGAGTGACAGCAATAAGACAAGAGAGAGAGGGGTGGGTAGACTGCATATTCTTGGACTGTAAGAAGGCGTTTGACACAGTTCCACACAAAAGATTAGTGCAAAAGTTGGAGGACCAGGCAGGGATAACAGGGAAGCCACTACAATGGATCAGGGAATACCTGTCAGGAAGACAGCAGCGAGTCATGGTACGTGGTGAAGTGTCAGAGTGGACGCCGGTGACGAGCGGGGTTCCACAGGGGTCAGTCCTGGGACCAGTGCTGTTTCTGGTATTTGTGAACGACATGACGGAAGGAATAGACTCCGAAGTGTCCCTGTTTGCAGATGATGTGAAGTTGATGAGAAGAATTCAGTCGGACGAGGACCAGGCAGAACTACAAAGGGATCTAGACAGGCTGCAAGCCTGGTCCAGCAATTGGCTCCTGGAGTTCAACCCCACCAAGTGCAAAGTCATGAAGATTGGGAAGGGCAAAGAAGACCGCAGACGGAGTACAGCCTAGGGGGGCCAGAGACTGCAAACCTCAATCAAGGATGAGTATAACACCAGGCACATCTCCTGAGGCGCACATCAACCAAATAACTGCTGCAGCATATGGGCGCCTAGCTAACCTAAGAACAGCATTCCGACATCTTAATAAAGAATCGTTCAGAACCCTGTACACTGTGTACGTTAGGCCCATACTGGAATATGCAGCACCAGTTTGGAACCCACACATTGCCAAGCACGTGAAGAGCTAAGGGGTATGTCCTACGAGGAGAAAATCGACCTGACGGCACTGGAGGACAGGAGAGATAGAGGGAACATGATAACAACATATAAGATACTGAGAGGAATTGACAATGTGGACAGAGACAGAATGTTCCAAAGATGGGACACAGCAACAAGGGGACACAGTTGGAAGTTGAAGGCTCAGATGAATCACAGGGATGTTAGGAAGTATTTCTTCAGTCACAGAGTGGTCGGGAAGTGGAATAGCTTGGGAAGCGATGTAGTGGAGGCAGGATCCATTCATAGCTTTAAGAAGAGGTATGATAAGGCTCATGGCGAAGGGAGAGAGACCCAGTAGCGGCCAGTGAAGAGGTGGGGCCAGGAGCTATGACACGACCCCTGCAACCACAACTAGGTGAGTACACATGCATACATACACATACACACACATAAACAAGCACACATAAACACACATATACACCCTCAAACACACACACAAACACACACACACACACACACACACACTCACACACACACAAACACACACACACATACACACACACACTCACACACACACAAACACACACTCACACACACACAAACACACACACACACACATACACACACGGCCTCAGCAACAGCCTCATCTGTGACAATTTTATATTAAACTGTGAGACAGTGAGAAAGATGGTCAGGTGAGTCAGTGAGGAAGATGGTCAGGTGAGTCAGTGAGGAAGATGGCCAGGTGAGTCAGTGAGAAAGATGGCCAGGTGAGTCAGTGAGAAAGATGGTCAGGTGAGTCAGTGAGAAAGATGGCCAGGTGAGTCAGTGAGGAATATGGTCAGGTGAGTCAGTGAGGAAGATCATCAGGTGAGTCAGTGAGGAAGATGGACAGGTGAGTCAATGAGGAAGATGGACAGGTGAGTCAGTGAGAAAGATGGCCAGGTGAGTCAGTGAGAAAGATGGTCAGGTGAGTCAGTGAGCATGATGGTCAAGTGAGTCAGTGAGGAATATGGTCAGGTGAGTCAGTGAGGAAGATCATCAGGTGAGTCAGTGAGGAAGATGGACAGGTGAGTCAATGAGGAAGATGGACAGGTGAGTCAGTGAGAAAAATGGTCAGGTGAGTCAGTGAGAAAGATGGTCAGGTGAGTCAGTGAGGAAGATGGACAGGTGAGTCAGTAAGGAAGATGGACAGGTGAGTCAGTGAGAAAGATAGTCAGGTGAGTCAGTGAGGAAGATGGTCAGGTGAGTCAATGAGGAAGATGTACAGGTGAGTCAGGGAGAAAGATAGTCAGGTGAGTCAATGAGGAAGATGTACAGGTTAGTCAGTGAGGAAGATGGACAGGAGAGTCAGTGAAGATGGACAGAAGAGTCATTGAGGAAGATGGTCAGGTGAGTCGGTGAGAAAGATGGTCTGGTGAGTCAGTAAGAAAGATGGTCAGGTGAGTCAGTGAGAAAGATGGTCAGGTGAGTCAGTGAGAAAGATGGTCAGGTGAGTCAGTGAGGAAGATGGACAGGAGAGTCAGTGAAGAAGATGGACAGGTGAGTCATTGAGGAAGATGGTCAGGTGAGTCAGTGAGAAAAATGGTCAGGTGAGTCAGTGAGGAAGATGGACAGGAGAGTCAGTAAAGAAGATGGACAGGAGAGTCATTGAGGAAAGTGGTCAGGTGAGTCAGTGAGAAAGATGGTCTGGTGAGTCAGTGAGGAAGATGGTCAGGTGAGTCAGTGAGGAAGATGGTCAGGTGAGTCAGTGAGGAAGATGATCAGGTGAGTCAGTGAAGAAGATGGTCAGGTGAGTCAGTGAGGAAGATGGTCAGGTGAGTCAGTGAGGAAGATGATCAGGTGAGTCAGTGAGGAAGATGGTCAGGTGAGTCAGTGAGGAAGATGGTCAGGTGAATCAGTGAGGAAGATTGTCAGGTGAGTCAGTGAGGAAGATAGTCAGGTGAGTCAGTGAGGAAGATAGTCAGGTGAGTCAGTGAGGAAGATGGTCAGGTGAGTCAGTGAGGAAGATGGTCAGGTGAGTCAGTGAGGAATATGGTCAGGTGAGTCAGTGAGGAAGATGGTCAGGTGAGTCAGTGAGGAAGATGGTCAGGTGAGTCAGTGAGGAAGATGGTCAGGTGAGTCAGTGAGGAAGATGGTCAGGTGAGTCAATGAGGAAGATGGTCAGGTGAGTCAGTGAGGAAGATGATCAGTGAGTCAGTGAGGAAGATGGTCAGGTGAGTCAGTGAGGAAGATGGTCAGTGAGTCAGTGAGAAGATGGTCAGAGTCAGTGAGAAATGGTCAGTGAGTCAGTAGAAGATGGTCAGGTGAGTCAGTGAGAAAGATGGTCAGTGAGTCAGTGAGGAAGATGGTCAGGTGAGTCAGTGAGTGAAGATGGTCAGTGAGTCAGTGAGAAGATGGTCAGGTGAGTCAGTGAGAAGATGGTCAGTGATCAGTAGAAAGATGGTCAGGTGAGTCAGTGAAAGATGGTCAGGTGAGTCAGTGAGGAAGATGGTCAGGTGAGTCAGTGAGAAAGATGGTCAGGTGAGTCAGTGAGGAAGATGGTCAGGTGAGTCAGTGAGAAAGATGGTCAGGTGAGTCAGTGAGAAAGATGGTCAGGTGAGTCAGTGAGAAAGATGGTCAGGTGAGTCAGTGAGAAAGATGGTCAGGTGAGTCAGTGAGGAAGATGGTCAGGTGAGTCAGTGAGAAAGATGGTCAGGTGAGTCAGTGGTGAAGATGGTCAGGTGAGTCAGTGAGGAAGATGGTCAGGTGAGTCAGTGAGAAAGATGGTCAGGTGAGTCAGTGGTGAAGATGGTCAGGTGAGTCAGTGAGGAAGATGGTCAGTGAGTCAGTGGTGAAGATGGTCAGGTGAGTCAGTGAGGAAGATGGTCAGTGAGTCAGTGTAAGATGGTCAGGTGAGTCAGTGGTGAAGATGGTCAGGTGAGTCAGTGGTGAAGATGGTCAGGTGAGTCAGTGAGGAAGATGGTCAGGTGAGTCAGTGGTGAAGATGGTCAGGTGAGTCAGTGAGGAAGATGGTCAGTGAGTCAGTGGGAAGATGGTCAGGTGAGTCAGTGGTGAAGATGGTCAGGTGAGTCAGTGGAGAAGATGGTCAGTGAGTCAGTGGTGAAGATGGTCAGTGAGTCAGTGAGAAAGATGGTCAGGTGAGTCAGTGGTGAAGATGGTCAGTGAGTCAGTGAGGAAATTCAGTGAGTCAGTGAAGATGGTCAGGTGAGTCAGTGGTGAAGATGGTCAGGTGAGTCAGTGAGGAAGATGGTCAGGTGAGTCAGTGGTGAAGATGGTCAGGTGAGTCAGTGAGAAGATGGTCAGGTGAGTCAGTGGTGAAGATGGTCAGGTGAGTCAGTGAGAAGATGGTCAGGTGAGTCAGTGGGAAGATGGTCAGGTGATCAGTGGTGAAGATGGTCAGGTGAGTCAGTGAGGAAGATGGTCAGTGAGTCAGTGGTGAAGATGGTCAGTGAGTCATGAGGAAGATGGTCAGGTGAGCAGTGGGAAGATGGTCAGGTGAGTCAGTGAGGAAGATGGTCAGGTGAGTCAGTGAGGAAGATGGTCAGGTGAAGACAGTGGAAAGATGTCAGTGAGTCAGTGAGGAAGATGGTCAGGTGAGTCAGTGAGAAACATTGACCAACACATTGTAAGAACCACAACAAAACTTAATATTGTTGGAGTGTTGTGGAGGGAGAGAGGGAGCGAGGGAGGATGGAGGGAGGAGGGAGGATGGAGGGAGGGAGGGAGAGGCAGAGAGAGAGGTCGAAGGGAGGGACGGAGGGAGGGAGGAGGGAGGGAAAAAATAGGATGGAAGATAAATATAAAAGATGGAAAGTAATGGAATGAGAAGCCCTGGGAGAAGTGAAGATAGTAGAACAGAAAAGATGAGATGACAGAAAAGAAAGAGAAGTAGAGAGAGAGAGAAAGAAGATGAAGAGTAGAGAAGAAGAGAGAGAAGAAAAGAAAGAAGTGAAAAGAGGAGAGAGAGAGAGAGAAGAAGAAAAGTATGAGAAGTAAAGTAAAAAAGAAAAAAAAAAAAATGAAATATGAGAGAGAGAGAGAATTAAGGACTAACTTGATAAACAAAAATATGTTAAAAATAAGGCATTTGCATATTGTCATTTTCCACTGTCGAAAAATGGAGATGAGTGATTGAGATTGTCTGACAACAGTAACAACAACAGTAAGAACAACAGCAATAACAACAGTAACAACAACAATAACAAAAGCAGTAAGAGCAACAGTAACAACAGCAGTAAGAATTATAGTAACAATAACAGTAAGAACAATAGTAACAGCAGCAGTAAGAGCAACAGTAGCAACACTAGTAAGAACAACAGTAACAATAACAGTAAGAACAATAGTAACAAGAGCAGTAAAAGCAACAGTAACAATAACAGTAAGAAGAACAACAACAACAGCAGTAAGAAAAACAGTAACAACAGCATAAGAATAACAGTAACAACTACAAAAAGAATAACATTAAGAGCAACAGTAATAACAACAGTAAGAATAACAACAGTAAGAACAACGAAAAGAACAACATTAAGAGCAACAGTAGCAACAACAGTAAGAACAACAGTAACAATAACAGTAAGAACAACAGCAATAAGAACACCAGTATCAATAACAATATGAGAAGTAACAGCAGCAGTGAGAACAACAGTATGAGCAAAAATAACAACAACAGTAGGAACAATGGTAAGAACGGCAGCAAGAACAACAATAACAACAGCAGTAAGAACAACAGTAACAATAACAATAAGAACAACAGTATCAGGAACAGTACCAACAGCAGTATGAACCACAGTAACAATAACAGTAAGAACAACAGTAACAATAACATTAAGAAGAAGAACAACAACAACAACAGTAATAACAACAACAACAACAACAAAAACAGTAAGAACATCAGTAACAACAGGAGTAACAACAGTAGTAACAACAACGGTAAGAACAACAGTAAAAACAACAGCAACAACAGCAGTAAGAACAAGAATTACAACAGTAGTAACAAGAACTAACAACAACAACAAGAGCGACAGTAACAACAGCAGTAAAAACAACGGTATCAACAATAGTAACAACAACAGTAACAACAACAGTAAAAACAACAGTAAGAACGACGGTAACAACAGCAGTAAAAACAACAGCAACAACAGCAGTAAGAACAAGATTTACAACAGCAGTAAGAACAACAACGACAACAGCAGCAGGAACAACAGTAACAACAGCAGTAAGAACAACGGTAACAACAGCAACAACAGCAGTAAGGACAACAGTAACAACAGCAGTAAGAACAACGGTAACAACAGTAAGAACAACAGTAACAACAGCATTAAGAGCAACAGTAACAACAACAGTAAGAACAACAGTAACAACAGCAGTAAGAACAATAGTAACAACAGCAGTAAGAACAACAGTAACAACAGCAGTAAGAACAATAGTAACAGCAACAATAAGAGCAACAATAACAACAGCAGTAAGAACAACAGTAACAACAGCAGTTAGAAACAATAAGAGCAACAGTAACAACAGCAGTAAGAACAACAGTAACAACAATAAGAATAAGAAAAACAACAATAGTAAAAACAACAGTAGCAACATTAGTCATAACAACATTAACAACAGCAGTAAGAACAACGGTAAAAACAGCAACAGTACGAACAACGGTAACAACAACAACAACAACAACAACAACAACAACAACAGTAAAACTACAGTACCAACAACAGTAAGAACAGAAGCAGCAGGAGCAACAACAGCAACAACAACAACATCAGCAACAACAACAACAACAGCAACAGCAACAACGTCAGCAACAGTAGCAGATACAGTAACAACAACAACAACAGCAACAACGTCAGCAACAGTAGCAGATACAGTAACAACAACAGCAACAGCAACATCGTCAGCAACAGTAGCAGATACAGTAACAACAACAGCAACAGACTGCAGGCTCTGTGCTAGTGGGTGACGGTGAATTCCGCATCATGAGACAGAACCAACAGTGAAATGGATCCAGAGTTCATGGAATATCACTAAGATAACCCATTGAAGCGGTCCAGTGGTATGTGTGTTCCAGTGGTTCGACATCCGTGTGTTCCAGTGGTCCGTGTACTAGTGGTCCAGAGGTCCGTATGTTCCCATGGCCTAGCTTCTGTGTACTCCAGTGGTTCAGGGGTCCGTGTTTTGCACTGGTCCAATGGTCTTTGTGTTCCAATGGTTTAGTGGTCCGTGTGTCCCAGTAGGCCAGTGGTCCGAGTATCCCAGTGGTCCAGAGATCCGTGTATCCCAGTGGACCAGTGTTCCAAGTGGGCTAATTATCTAGTGGTCCGTGGGCCCCATTGGTCCGTGTGTACCAATGGTTCAGCGGTCTGTGTCTCCCAGTGGACCAGTGATCCGTGTGTCCCAGTGGTCCAGAGGTCCGTGTGCTTCAACACAACAATGGTGAATGTTTATCTACCCAGTGCTGTGTTCAGCATCCGGTCCAGGTGTGGTCCAGTGGTGGATCTGCATCTGCAGCCTCCAGGGACAACTGATGGACCGCCATCAGCAGGGGATTCCAGTGTGCGGTCCACTTATTGCCTCCGTTTGTCTCTCCCTTCAACTTCCTCTTGTGAGAGGTCAGTTGAAGGTGTGGGGAGATCAGGGAGATGGTAGTAGTGGTGGTGATAGTGGTGGTAGTAGTAGTGGTAGTGGTGGTGATAGTGGTGGTAGTGGTAGTGGTGGTGATACTGGTGGTAGTGGTAGTAGTAGTGGTAGTAGTAGTAGTAGTAGTGGTGGTGATAGTGGTGATAGTGGTGGTAGTGGTAGTGGTGGTGATAGTGGTGGTAGTAGTAGTGGTAGTGGTGGTGTTAGTGGTGGTAGTGGTAGTGGTGGTGATACTGGTGGTAGTGGTAGTAGTAGTGGTAGTAGTAGTAGTAGTAGTGGTGGTGATAGTGGTGGTAGTGGTAGTGGTGGTGATAGTAGTGGTAGTGGTAGTGGTGGTGATAGTGGTGGTAGTGGTGGTGATAGTGGTGGTAGTAGTAGTAGTGGTGGTAGTGGTGGTGATAGTGGTGGTAGTGGTACTGGTAGTGATGGTGATAGTGGTGGTAGTGGTAGTGGTATTATTGGTGATAGTTTTGGTAGTGTTAGTGGTGGTGATAGTGGTGGTAGTGGTAGTGGTGGTGATAGTGGTGGTAGGGGTACTAGTGGTGGTAGTGGTGGTAGTGGTGGTAGTAGTAGTGGTGGTGGTGGTGATAGTGGTGGTAGTAGTAGTGGTAGTGGTGGTGATAGTGGTGGTGGTAGTAGTAGTAGTAGTGGTAGTGGTGGTAATGGTGGTGGGGGTAGTGATGGTAGTGGTGGTGGTGGTACTGGTGGTAGTTGTGGTAGTTGTGGTAGTGGTGGTAGTAGTTGTGATAGTAGTGGTAATGGTGGTGGTGGTCGTAACGATTGTAGTGTTGGTGGTGATAATGATGGTAGTGGCGTAGTTGTGGTAGTGGTGGTAGTTGTAGTAGTGGTAATGGTGGTGGTGATGGTAGTAGTGGTAGTGGTAGTGGTAGAGATGGCGGTGGTGGTAATTGTGGTAGTGGTGGTGGTAGTGGTGGCAATGGTAATGGCGGTGGTGGTGGTAGTGGTGGTAGTGGTGGTAGTAGTGGTGGTGGTAGTGGTGGTGGTAGTGGTGGTGGTAGTGGTAGTGGTGGTGGTAGTGGTAGTGGTGGTGGTAGTGGTGGTGATAGTGATGGTAGTGGTGGTGGTGGTAGTGGTGGTAGTGGTGGTAGTGGTGGTTGTGGTGGTAGTGGTGGTGGTAGTGGTGGTAGTGGTGGTTGTGGTGGTAGTGGTGGTAGTGGTGGTTGTGGTGGTAGTGGTGGTAGTGGTGGTAGTGGTGGTAGTGGTGGTAGTGGTGGTTGTGGTGGTAGTGGTGGTGGTAGTGGTGGTAGTGGTGGTTGTGGTGGTAGTGGTGGTGGTGGTTGTGGAGGTAATGGTGGTGGTGATGGTTGTAGTAGCAGTGGTGGTGGTGATGGTTGTAGTAGCAGTGGTGGTGGTGATGGTTGTAGTAGCAGTGGTGGTGGTGATAGTTGTAGTAGCAGTGGTGGTGGTGATAGTTGTAGTAGCAGTGGTGGTGGTGATAGTTGTAGTAGCAGTGGTGGTGGTGATAGTTGTAGTAGCAGTGGTGGTGGTGATGGTTGTAGTAGCAGTGGTGGTGGTGATAGTTGTAGTAGCAGTGGTGGTGGTGATGGTTGTAGTAGCAGTGGTGGTGGTAGAAGTGTTTGTACACTACCATCAGTGTCGTAGTATCTAGTCCTTCACTTGTCCTCTCCCTCTTGTCTTCACTTGTCCTCTCCCTCTTGTCTTCACTTGTCCTCTCCCTCTTGTCTTCACTTGTCCTCTCTCTCTTGTCTTCACTTGTCCTCTCTCTCTTGTCTTCACTTGTCCTCTCCCTCTTGTCTTCACTTGTCCTCTCTCTTGTCTTCACTTGTCCTCTCCCTCTTGTCTTCACTTGTCCTCTCCCTCTTGTCTTCACTTGTCCTCTCTCTCTTGTCTTCACTTGTCCTCTCTCTCTTGTCTTCACTTGTCCTCTCTCTCTTGTCTTCACTTGTCCTCTCCCTCTTGTCTTCACTTGTCCTCTCTCTTGTCTTCACTTGTCCTCTCCTCTTGTCTTCACTTGTCCTCTCCTCTTGTCTTCACTTGTCCTCTCTCTTTGTCTTCACTTGTCCTCTCTCTCTTGTCTTCACTTGTCCTCTCCCTCTTGTCTTCACTTGTCCTCTCCTTCTTGTCTTCACTTGTCCTCTCTCTCTTGTCTTCACTTGTCCTCTCCCTCTTGTCTTCACTTGTCCTCTCTCTCTTGTCTTCACTTGTCCTCTCTCTCTTGTCTTCACTTGTCCTCTCCTCTTGTCTTCACTTGTCCTCTCTCTCTTGTCTTCACTTGTCCTCTCCTCTTGTCTTCACTTGTCCTCTCCCTCTTGTCTTCACTTGTCCTCTCTCTTGTCTTCACTTGTCCTCTCTCTCTTGTCTTCACTTGTCCTCTCCTCTTGTCTTCACTTGTCCTCTCTCTTGTCTTCACTTGTCCTCTCTCTCTTGTCTTCACTTGTCCTCTCTCTCTTGTCTTCACTTGTCCTCTCCCTCTTGTCTTCACTTGTCCTCTCTCTCTTGTCTTCACTTGTCCTCTCTCTTGTCTTCACTTGTCCTCTCCCTCCTCTTGTCTTCACTTGTCCTCTGCTCCTCTTGTCTTCACTTGTCCTCTCCTCTTGTCTTCACTTGTCCTCTCCTCTTGTCTTCACTTGTCCTCTCCTCTTGTCTTCACTTGTCCCTCTCCTTCTTGTCTTCACTTGTCCTCTCCCTCTTGTCTTCACTTGTCCTCTCTCTCTTGTCTTCACTTCTGTCCTCTCCTCTCTTGTCTTCACTTGTCCTCTCCTCTCTTGTCTTCACTTGTCCTCTCTCTCTTGTCTTCACTTGTCCTCTCCCTCTTGTCTTCACTTGTCCTCTACCTCTTGTCTTCACTTGTCCTCTCCTCTTGTCTTCACTTGTCCTCTCCTTCTTGTCTTCACTTGTCCTCTCCTTCTTGTCTTCACTTGTCCTCTCCTTCTTGTCTTCACTTGTCCTCTCCTTCTTGTCTTCACTTGTCCTCTCCTTCTTGTCTTCACTTGTCCTCTCTCTCTTGTCTTCACTTGTCCTCTCCTCTTGTCTTCACTTGTCCTCTCCTCTTGTCTTCACTTGTCCTCTCCTCTTGTCTTCACTTGTCCTCTCCTCTTGTCTTCACTTGTCCTCTCCTCTTGTCTTCACTTGTCCTCTCCTTCTTGTCTTCACTTGTCCTCTCCTTCTTGTCTTCACTTGTCCTCTCCTTCTTGTCTTCACTTGTCCTCTCTCTCTTGTCTTCACTTGTCCTCTCTCTCTTGTCTTCACATGTCCTCTCCCTCTTATCTTCACTTGTCCTCTCTCTCTTGTCTTCACTTGTCCTCTCTCTCTTGTCTTCACTTGTCCTCTCCCTCTTGTCTTCACTTGTCCTCTCCTCTTGTCTTCACTTGTCCTCTCCCTCTTGTCTTCACTTGTCCTCTCCCTCTTGTCTTCACTTGTCCTCTCCCTCTTGTCTTCACTTTATCATGTCATTTGACAACTGATTTTCTGCCTCCTCTCTTCTAATTTTCTCTTGTTTGTACACACTGACTTGTGTTGGAGGGGGTCGAGGCAAGTGTTGCTTGTGTCTGTATGTCTTACCACGGTTACCAGGTGTTGAATTTTGTGTGTGTGTGTGTCTCTCTCTCTCTCTCTCTCTCTCTCTCTCTCTCTCTCTCTCTCTCTCTCTCTAAGTGAGTCAGTAACACTACAGTAACAGACAATCTGTTACAAGGGAAGTAACACGTCACAAGTTTTTCAGTAACTCTAAGTAACATTCAAGTCTTAAGAAACCTGAACTTTACCCTGAACATACATTAAATCCCTCTAGGTCATTAAACCTCTTGGTTATTAAATCTGTGGGTCATTAAACCAGTGTGGGTCATTAAACTTTAGGGTGTCATTAAACCTATTGTGGGTTATGAAACCTGGTTTAAATAAAACGGGGTTTTCCCAATGATGAAGACTTATGCAAAATGAACAAAATGTAAAATGACTTTATTATTAACTGCTTCCATATGAATATCTGAGCTCATTTCATAGTGACTTTAGTTCCCTTACTAGTTAATGCATGTAAATGGACAAGCTAATTAAAGAGATAAAATTAGATCACTTGTACATTTATCAAGTACACTCGTGCTGAACATTAATAGAAGTAGACGCAGATAAAAATACACATAGATAAAAATACACGTACTTTACAATAGCAAAGAATATATATGTAAGTTACAGAGGACAGCTTCTCAGCTGGTTGTAGTGGGACTCTCTCGAAATACTATGTAACCATCTTAAATTTAGCACAATGCAATAGATCATGGAGCCACCTGTGTCATGAAGAGATGCTTGTAAACAAGTGTCTAGGTCAGCTAGGTTGTGAGTGTTTATATACTTGTAAAGGCTCAGTATACCCACACCTTGATTTACAGTGATCTCAACACTTACCCAGGCTGGGGGACCGACTACCTCAAACTTACTTTTTCAAGGCTGAAGAACTGATTATCTCATATCTACTTCACTGTTTGTGCTGTCTTCTGAAATAAAGTCGCCTCTCTGTTTCGACTCAGGAAGCCTCCTGAACACACGAAGATACCCAACTCTCGCACAAGTGTACCATGCATCTACTTGTGGGAATTGTATGTTCGTCAGAGGAGGATATCAAGATACACGATGGGATTCCCTCGTTAGGAAAATAATCGATGGTTTTTCACTCACCAATATGACCACGTCTGCCGAAACCTGACGGCTGATTCACTCGACCTTCCACTCTCTCAGGATGGCAACCTGGAAGACACTTGTGTGGAAGGCTGAGAAGGTGAAGAGGCAGGGACGTCGAAAGAGCCGGGGGACGTCTGAGGAGCCAGGAACGTTAGAGGAGCCAGGGACGTTAGAGGGGCCAGGGACATCAGAGGATCCAGGACGTCAGATGATTCAGGGACAGGACGTCGATGGAAACGTCAGGATTGAGAAACAGGACACTGCAGAATCCAGGGACAGGAGACTCAGCCGTCATAAAATATACCCAGTCAAAACAGAGAGAATATATATATATATATATATATATATATATATATATATATATATATATATATATATATATATATATATATATATATATATATATATATAATATATATATATATATATATATATATATATATATATATATATATATAATATATATATATATATATATATATATATATATACATATATATATATATATAATATATATATAATATATATATATATATATATATATATATATATATATATATATATATATATATATATATATATATATATATATATATATATATATTTTTTTTTTTTTTTTCAACAAGTCGGCTGTCTCCCACCGAGGCAGGGTGACCCAAAAGAAAGAAAATCCCAAAAGAAAAAACTTTCATCATCATTCAACACTTTCACCACACTCATACATAATCACTGTCTTTGCAGAGGAGCTCAGATACGACAGCTGAGAAAAGTCCCTCCGAGCTGTCACTATCTCAGACCCTCCTTTAAAGTGCAGGCATTGTACTTCCCATTTCCAGGACTCAAGTCCAACTAAATCAATTAACTGGTTTCCTGAATCCCTTCACACAATGTTACCCTGCTCACATCCAACAGATCGTCATGTCCCAAAACCATTCGTCTCCATTCACTCCTATCTAACACGCTCACACATGCTTGCTGGAAGTCCAAGCCCTCGCCCACAAAACCTCCTTTACCCCTTCCCTCCAACCTTTTCTAGGACGACCCCTACCCCGCCTTCCTTCCCTACAGATTTATACGCTCTCCAAGTCATTCTACTTTGATCCATTCTCTCTAAATGACCAAACCACCTAAACAACCCTCTTCAGCCCTCTGACAAATACTTTTAGTAACTCCACACCTTCTCCTAATTTCCACATTCCGAATTTTCTGCATAATATTTACACCACACATTGCCCTTAGACAGGACATCTCCACTGCCTCCAGCCTCCTCCTCGCTGCAGCATTTGCAACCCATGCTTCACACCCATATAAGAGTGTTGGTACCACTATACTTTCGTACATTCCTTCTTTGCCTCCATGGATAACGTTTTTTGTCTCCACAGATACCTCAATGCACCACTCACCTTTTTTCCTTCATCAATTCTATGGTTAACCTCATCCTTCATAAATCCATCCGCTGACACATCAACTCCCAAATATCTGAAAACATTTACTTCTTCCATAATCCTCTCTCCAATGTGATATCCAATTTTTCTTTATTTAAATCGTTTGATACCTCATCACCTTACTCTTATCTATGTTCACTTTCAACTTTCTACCTTTACACACTCTCCCAAACTCGTCCACTAACCTTTGCAACTTTTCTTTAGAATCTCCCATAAGCACAGTATCATCAGCAAAAAGTAACTGTGTCAACTCCCATTTAATTCTCCAAAATTTAATCCTACCCCTCTCCCCAACACCTAGCATTTACTTCTTTTACAACCCCATCTATAAATATATTAAACAACCATGGTGACATCACACATCCCTGTCTAAGACCTACTTTTACCGGGAAGTAATCTCCTCTCTCCTACACACCCTAACCTGAGCCTCACTATCCTCATAAAAACTCTTTACAGCCTTCAGTAACTTACTACCTATTCCATACACTTGCAACATTTGCCACATTGCTCCCTATCCACTCTATCATATGCCTTTTCTAAATCCATAAATGCAATAAAAACTTTCTACCTTTATCTAAATACTGTTCACATATATGCTTCACTGTAAACACTTGATCTACACATCCCTACCCATTCTAAAGCCTCCTTGCTCATCTGCAATCCTACTCTCTGTCTTACCTCTAATTCTTTCAATAATAACCCTGCCATACACTTTACCTGGTATACTCAGTAAACTTATTCCCTATAATTTTTACACTCTCTTTATCCCCTTCCCTTTATATAAAGGAACTATACATGCTCGCTGCCAATCCCTAGGTACCTTCCCCTCTTTCATACATTTATTAAACAAAAATACCAACCACTCCAGCACTATATACCCCCCTGCTTTTAACATTTCTGTCATGATTCCGTCAATTCCAGCTGCTTTACCCTCTTTCATTCTATGTAATGCCTCACGCACCTCCCCCACACTCACATCCTGCTCTTCTTCACTCCTAAACGATGTTGTACCTCCCTGACCAGTGCATGAAATTATCGCCTCCCTCTTTTCATCAACATTTAAAAGTTCCTCAAAATATTCCCGCCATCTACCCAATACCTCCAGCTCCCCATCTACTAACTCCCCTACTCTGTTTTTAACTGACAAATCCATTCGTTCCCTAGGCTTTCTTACCTTGTTTATCTCACTCCAAAATTTTTTCTTGTTTTCAGCAAAATTTCTTGATATATATATATATATATATATATATATATATATATATATATATATATATATATAGAAGAGAGAGAGAGAGAGAGAGTGAGAGAGGCTACTCTTAGGTACATTCTCGTATAGCAGTAGTAACAGTATGCAATACCAACAAGATAATGAATAAGACACATGTGCAACACCTGGGTATATTTATTCTGAAGACGTTTCGCCCACCCTGTGGCTGCATCAATACAATGCAAATGTTATTTGAAAGTGTTAAAAGTGGAGACAGTAGAAGACTAGGTAATCAGTCCCTGAGCTCAGGTGAAGGCGCTCAAGACTAGGGTGGTGAAGACCTTCATCCAGGCCCAGGGACTGATTACCTAGTCTTCCACTGTCTCTAGATTCAACTCCTCCAGATACCTGTGTATTGAAATGATGGAGGTGCTGGTTGATGGAACGTCATCAGAGTGAAGATCCCCAGGTGTTGCACAGGTGTTGCACAGGTGTTGCACAGGTGTCTAATTCATCACCAGGCTCATTCTCACCTAACAGCGCCACTGTCAACCAATCAGAGTGTGATTGTAACACCGGACGACCCAATTATAACGGAGGCGACACTGCCCAGGCGCCTCTACCATCACTGTCGCCACTGCGCTGTAAGCCAACAACTTTCCACCCTTCCTATATACTTACCCAGTGAGTAAATATATCAAACATTTAGACAACAATAGACGTTAGTGGACATATAATATACAGTATGAATAGATATTTTACGTAACTCCCACTATAGTGAAATATTGTGCTGTTGCTTCTGTGTTATTGAGGATGACATGAAGTGCTTAGTTTTAATATCAGGAATATTAAGATAATCCTGTATCGATTGATGGCTCATGTTCTCTCTCTCTCTCTCTCTCTCTCTCTCTCTCTAATCATCTCGCTTCTCTTCCACTTATCTAAACTCATTTCTCTCATTTCATTATACATAACCTACTCTTTCTCCTCCATTTCTCTCCTCTCATCTCTCCTCTAATTATATCATTCACGTCTCCCATAAATCAACGAACTCTCCTCTTATCTTTTATTATTCTTCCTTCATTCTTCCTCCCTCTCTCTTTACCCCTCTTACTCTCCCATACCTCCTTCACTTCTATTTCCTTCTCATTTATCGTCAACCCCTCCTCCTCCCCCTCCTTTCTCCCTCTTTCTACTTCATTTTCTACCCCTCTATCACTTATTCTACCTGCTGTTGGCGATCTCATCTACCTTATCTACCGCTTCGCCTCTTCCCTCATTCTTTCAGAGAATGTTATCAGGTCTCCTGCTCTTCCCTTGTCACTTAACCTGTCCATCTCTGCTGTGTTCTCCCTTCCCTCTATCTCCTCTTTTTCTTAGCATTTCTCTCACATATTTCCTGCATGTCTTCGAGTCATGTTGCAACATGTCTCCGCCATGTTGCAACATGTTGCTGCATTGTATCTATATTTCTATATCCACTAGTTAGCAGTTTTTAGCTATTTTATTGTTTATGTCTGTTTCTCCGGCTGTGCTGTTAAGGTTTGGTTAACGACAGTTAACCTCATTTAACTTCTTATACTACTACAAGTTGAACTTTACACGTTTAGTAATGCATAAGAGAAAGTTATTATGTTTGTAAAATTGTGGAGAAAACTGAGGCAGCACGACAGTGAAATCCAGACTTTCACATTGTGTTGTGTGTGTTTGGTCCAATGTTTTTCTCAACAGCAAGAAAACAATAATAAAACATATGGGGGGAGGGGCATTGCGTCGTCTTATATTTCAAGAACGACGACGTGTGTTTGTTGTTGCAAGTGAGTGTTTACGTCGTTGCTTCTGTGAACGAGATTTTCAACAAATAATTTCTATGGACGATTTTTGTGTTTTTTTTTTTTTTCCGTATTTTGGGATTCGTGAAGAGGTGGTGAGAGGGCACGCAAACACACACACACACACACACACACACACACACACACACACACACTCAGTCTTGAATGAAAGTAATCATACAGAGGAAAGAGGACAGAGACTCACTTACTGGATAAAAGCGATATGTAGCAGCTGGAGATTGGGCCACAAGTCGGCGGGGCCCCCAACTGTAAGAAGGTCATGCCAAACAGAATATTAATCTCCGTCTTCATGCCTCTAGCATAAGGGACTGATCAGCTTCTATCAAGGTAAACCTTGAATGAACGTGGTGAGTCCTATCAAGGTTAAGAGACTGACCCCCTGAAGGACTGAATGCCTCAAAAATATCTCTCACTTCTTAAACTCTCTCTCTTATTAAGTAACTTTTGTATTCGACTGAAGAAGTCTGTTGCGCAGGTGATACCTTTCGACAGATGAAGCTAACCATGTGTTGCACATGTGTCTTATTGATCACCCTGTCGTTATTGTATAAAATAAATAACATAAGGATAACCTCTGCTAACCTCTCCTTCAACAGCTAACCTCTCCTAACCTCTCCTTCAACAGCTAACCTCTCCTAACCTCTCCTTCAACAGCTAACCTCTCCTAACCTCTCTTTCATCAGCCTTCACTGACCTTCAGTAAATTTTTCCTATCCTGTGTGAGGTTCTAAGTCTCAGCTCTCCGAGGTTCTAAGTCTCAGCTCTCCGAGGTTCTAAGTCTCAGCTCTCCGAGGTTCTAAGTCTCAGCTCTCCGTGTAAAAGTTTCAAAGTTCATTTGGGAGTAATAAAGGGAGTACGTAAGATCATGGTGGCAACACGGCGGAGCTTGTGCCTCCTAATTTGCATGTATATTGTTTCTGAAGTTGCATAGAGTATCTTTTTGGCTGTGCGTGCGTGAGCTTGCTTGAGCGTGCGTGTGCGTGCGTGAGAGTTCTTGCTTGAGCACGTGTTCAGAGCTCGTTTGTGCAGGTGTTATAGAGGTCTATAGCAAAGAACCTCTGATGTATATACGAGGTATCATGCAATGAAGGCTTTGCTAAATGCGAGGAACATACAGGTAGTGAGCCAGGTACCTCCTGCCTCAGCTGAGGTAGTGACAGCCTCTGCCAGCTGAGGGAGTAGCCAGGTACCTCCTGCCTCAGCTGAGGTAGTGAGCCAGGTACCTCCTGCCTCAGCTGAGGTAGTGAGCCAGGTACCTCCTGCCTCAGCTGAGGTAGTGAGCCAGGTACCTCCTGCCTCAGCTGAGGTAGTGAGCCAGGTACCTCCTGCCTCAGCTGAGGTAGTGAGCCAGGTACCTCCTGCCTCAGCTGAGGTAGTGAGCCAGGTACCTCCTGCCTCAGCTGAGGTCGGTGTGTGGGGGTGATATGTGCTTCAGGTTGATATAAGATGATCTTTACAGTTGCTTTCAACAGTAAGTTCATGTCCTCCCTGTTTTAATCGGAAGAGTTTTCAACGAGACATATGTGCAACACCTAGGTGTCATTATTAGCGAGACGTTTGGCCGGTGTAGCAAGCTTGAAGGCAGTGGGGAGGTGCAGCAGCTGAAGACTTCAACCATTGTTGGTGGACAGACCCCTGACACCTCCACTTGGCACTGTTATACACCACCACTTGGCACCGTTATAAAAGTGGCACTCTCCAGATACCACCACTTGACACTGTTATAACAGTGGCACTCTCCAGACACCACCACTTGGGACTGTTATAACAGTGGCACTCTCCAGACACCTCCACTTGGCACTGTTATGAAAGTGGCACTCTACAGACACCACCACTTGGCACTGTCATAACAGTAGCGATCTCCAGACATCTCCACTTGGCACTGTCATAAAAGTGGCACTCTTCAGACACCTCCACTTGGCAATGTCATAATAGTGGCACTCTCCAGACATCTCCACTTAGCACTGTCATACAAGTGGCACTCTCCTAACACCTCCACTTGACACTGTCATAAAAGTGGCACTCTCCAGACCTCTCCACTTGACACTGTCATAAAAGTGGCACTCTCCAGACACCTCCATTTGGCACTGTCATAAAGTGGCACTCTCCAGACATCTCCACTTAGCACTGTCATAAAAGTGTCACTCTCCAGACATCTCCACTTGGCACTGTCATAAAAGTGGCAATCTCTAGACATCTCCACTTGGCACTGTCATAAAAGTGGCACTCTCCAGACACCTTTACTTGGCACTGTCATAAAAATGGCACTCTCCAGAAATCTCCACTTGGCACTGTCATAAAAGCGGCACTTTCCAGACTTCTCCACTTGGCACTGTCTCTCTTTTAACATGTAAGTGTTAAATTGTTTTTTTATATTTGTTTATTTTTTTGTATTTAATATTTCGTTTTATTTGTGTGTGTTACGGTGTTGTTTCTTGTGTAGTTCGTGAGTGTTATTCCTTCAGGAAGGAACACTTCAGTGTTGCGTTGGGCAAGAATGAAGAAACA
The DNA here is from genome assembly GCA_009830355.1 of Cherax destructor. Classification (NCBI taxonomy): domain Eukaryota; kingdom Metazoa; phylum Arthropoda; class Malacostraca; order Decapoda; family Parastacidae; genus Cherax; species Cherax destructor. The sequence continues at coordinate 41,339 of WNWK01007745.1, forward strand.
CTGCAGTATGTGTGGTTGCAGGGGTCGAGTCATAGCTCCCGGCCCCGCATCTTCACTGGTCACTACTATGTCCACTCTCCCCTGCTATATGTGTGTGTGTGTGTGTGTGTGTGTGTATAGCCATGCCAAGAACAACGACAACAACAACAATACTAAACACACAATGCTCGCATGACACAAACGAAAACATTCATCATTCTACAACTATAGTGGAATGATGAACGTTCATCATTCTACAACCATAGTGGAATGATGAACGTTCACAGGTGCGGTAGTCAGCTTCCTCGTGACACAGCATCGTTCTCTGTAGAACTTTATCAAGTCAATAATTCGACAAAGCTCTCCCTCTCTTTCAATAGAGTCTAGACTCTAGAGTTTGTCTTCGTATGAATAATCCCCCACTTAGGCAAGAAAGCTTGTGACGACGTTTCGACCCGTAGTGGAAGACTGACAGTGGTCCAGGAGGGACCGAAACGTGGTCTTCACTCGTGAGAGCGAGTTGTTTCTGGACGGCTTTGTATCCAAGACACAGACATATTTGCAATTACCTTAGCTGAACAGACTTCCTTGCGTTCTCAAGTTTGCAACAATGTTCCGCCACCTGCTTCAACTTCCCTCATAAAAATGAACACACAGAGATAAATTGAACTCGTAAAACTAAACCTTTGCCAGAGAGGTTTTTTTTCTGGGGGTTCATTTACACGCTGTTGATTTTCCCTGAGCTGTTTGAAAAATTGTGCGAGCAGAGATTTTGAGATTTTGTGGTCTTGTGAGCTAAGGATTTGTTTGTTTGGGTAGTGCTTGGTGATAGTGGTGATAGTGGTGATGGTGGGAGAGGTAATAGTGGTGATTGCTGCGATAGTGGTAGTGGTGGCACTGGTGATGGTAGTAGAGGTGGTGGTGGTGATCTATGCGGGACGCTTTGGTATTATAAACGCAAATGAATTAGGCAATTAAGGTGTATTTAGTGTAGCAAACTGCCTCAACGCCTAGCTGCGAGCACTGGGTAATTAAAGACCCGTAATTGCCTTAGTGCAGTTAATAGATTGCAATTAGAAGAGGGAGCCGACGAGAGAGAGAGAGAGAGAGAGAGAGAGAGAGAGAGAGAGAGAGAGAGAGAGAGAGAGAGAGAGAGAGAGAGAGAGAGAGAGAGAGAGAGAGAGAGAGAGAGAGAGAGAGAGAGAGAGAGAGAGAGAGAGAGAGAGAGAGGCTAACTGAATTAACAACAGGTCACCCCATAGAGAGTCTTGCCGCAGGCTGGGGTAAAGAGTTAACCAGATGAAGCTAAGAGCTACACTCTTGCCTACCACCTGTAATTACATTATATTTAATGGACAAGCAATTGTCATGTTATTTTAATTGAAGTAAAGTTGGCCAGGGTAAGAATAATCTTTATTGATATTTGTTGTTGTTGGTGGTGGTTGTAGTGGTGGTTGTGTTGTTGTTGTTGGTGGTGGTGGAAGTGGTGGTTGTGTTGTTATTGTCGGTGGTGGTGGTGGTTGTGTTGTTATTGTCGGTGGTGGTAGTGGTGGTTGTGTTGTTAGTGGTGGTGGTGTTGTTGTTAGTGGTGGTGGTGGTTGTGTTGTGGTTGTTAGAGGTGGTAATGGTTGTTGTTGTTGGTGGTGGTGGTTGTGTTGTTATTGTTGGTGATGGTGGTGGTTGTGTTGTTGTTAGTGGTGGTGGTGTTGTTGTTAGTGGTGGTGGTGGTTGTGTTGTTGTTGTTGTTAGTGGTTGTGTTGTGGTTGTTAGAGGTGATTGCTGTTGTTGTTGTTAGTGGTGGTGGTTGTGATGTTGTTGTTGTTAGTGGTGGTAGTGGTGGCTGTGTTGTTGTTGTTAGTGGTGGTAGTGGTGGTTGTGTTGTTGTTAGTGGTGGTTGTGTTGTTGTTAGTGGTGGTTGTGTTGTTGTTTGTGGTGGTAGTGGTGGTTTTGTTGTTAGTGGTGTTAGTGGTGGTAGTGGTGGTTGCTACATATACACCCATTTGCTCCACAAATTCGAGCCCTGCCACAAGAGGGTCCAGCTCCGTGCCTGCTCGATACGAGTGATGTTATTAAGGCGAGTACAACAACACAGTCACACTCCTTCAATCATTAATTAAACGTAAAAAAAAAATCCAAAACCAATAACAAAGGGGAAATAAAAAAAAATATAAGAACTTAAATAAAACATAATGAAAAAAGTACATTATAAAAGTCGCATTTGTATATTGACCAGTGACTAGATAAACTCTTGTCTGCCTAGAACTGCAGGAAGTGGAGACCTAGAACTGCAGGAAGTGGAGACCTAGAACTGCAGGAAGTGGAGACCTAGAACTGCAGGAAGTGGAGACCTAGAACTGCAGGAAGTGGAGACCTAGAACTGCAGGAAGTTGAGACCTAGAACTGCAGGAAGTGGAGATCTAGAACTGCAGGAAGTGGAGACCTAGAACTGCAGGAAGTTGAGACCTAGAACTGCAGGAAGTGGAGACCTGAACTGCAGGAAGTGGGAGACCTGGAACTGCAGGGAGGTGGATGCTGACTGCAGGGGGTGGAGACCTAGAAGTGCAGGGAGTGGTGGTCCTAGACATGCTCAGAATTGGAGCCTGAACTGCAGGGAGTGGTGCGCTGAACTGCAGGAAGTGGAGACCTAGTAACTGCAAGGAAGTGAGACCAGAACTGCAGGAAATGGAACCTAGAACTGCAGGAAGTTGAGACCTAGAACGTGCATTGGACAGTGACTAGATAACCTAGAACTGCAGGAAGTGGAGACCTAGAACTGCAGGAAGTGGAGACCTAGAACTGCAGGAAGTGGAGACCTAGAACTGCAGGAAGTGGAGACCTAGAACTGCAGGAAGTTGAGACCTAGAACTGCAGGAAGTGGAGACCTAGAACTGCAGGAAGTGGAGACCTAGAACTGCAGGAAGTGGAGACCTAGAACTGCAGGAAGTTGAGACCTAGAACTGCAGGAAGTGGAGACCAAACTAGAACTGCAGGAAGTTGAGACCTAGAACTGCAGGAAGTGGAGACCTAGAACTGCAGGAAGTGAGACCTAGAACTGCAGGAAGTTGAGACCTAGAACTGCAGGAAGTTGAGACCTAGAACTGCAGGAAGTTGAGACCTAGAACTGCAGGAAGTGGAGACCTAGAACTGCAGGAAGTTGAGACCTAGAACTGCAGGAAGTGGAGAAAGAACGACAGGAAGTGGAGACAAACTGCAGGAAGTGCAAAGACACGTCACAGGAAGCGGAGACACCCTGTCAAAGACGTTGCAAAGACTCTATCGAAGAAGGCCTGAGACAGCCAGAGCTGTCATAAGACCGTCTATCAAGGCCTGGAGACAGCCAGAGCTGTCATAAGACCGTCTATCAAGGCCTGGAGACAGCCAGAGCTGTCATAAGACCGTCTATCAAGGCCTGGAGACAGCCAGAGCTGTCATAAGACCGTCTATCAAGGCCTGGAGACAGCCAGAGCTGTCATAAGACCGTCTATCAAGGCCTGGAGACAGCCAGAGGAAAGGAGTAACAGTCCAAGAAGACCAGTATCCACGAAGGAAGACAGACCAGCATGTCAAGAGTGCGTCTAGGCTCCAGCTCAGGGACCAGCATGTCAAGAGTGCGTCTAGGCTCCAGCTCAGGGACCAGCATGTCAAGAGTGCGTCTAGGCTCCAGCTCAGGGACCAGCATGTCAAGAGTGCGTCTAGGCTCCAGCTCAGAGACCAGCATGTCAAGTCCAGCTCAGAGACCAGCATGTCAAGTCCAGCTCAGAGACCAGCATGTCAAGTCCAGCTCAGAGACCAGCATGTCAAGTCCAGCTCAGAGACCAGCATGTCAAGTCCATCTCAGAGACCAGCATGTCAGGAGTGCACCTAGGCTCCTGCTCAGGGACCAGCATGTGAGGAGTGCACCTAGGCTCTAGCACACAGACCAGCATGTCAGGAGTGCACCTAGGCTCCTGCTCAGAGACCAGCATGTGAGGAGTGCACCTAGGCTCTAGCACACAGACCAGCATGTCAGGAGTGCACCTAGGCTCTAGCACACAGACCAGCATGTCAGGAGTGCACCTAGGCTCCAGCTCAGGGACCAGCATGTACAAGAGGCTAGTATGTCAGGAGAATGAAGGTATCAGTGCTGCCACACTGAAGTATCTCCGAGGCAGAGAATAAATATCAAATATATACCAATGCTGCAGTAAGATCGCAGTGAACAGCTGATATCACAATATGCAAAATAACATCCGTGAGAAAAATGGTAAATTTTCAAGCGCATTCTTGATTTCTCACATTATCAAGGAACTGTAATAATGTCAGAAATCACGAAAGCGCTTGGAAATTCACTATATTTTTTCACGGTGGTTGTTTGTCCTATATGGCAGTATTTACTATGGTACTGTGAATATGGCAGTATTTACTATGGTACTGTGAATATGACAGTATTTACTATGGTACTGTGAATATGGCAGTATTTACTATGGTACTGTGAATATGACAGTATTTACTATGGTACTGTGAATATGACAGTATTTACTATGGTACTGTGAATATGACAGTATTTACTATGGTACTGTGAATATGACAGTATTTACTATGGTACTGTGAATATGACAGTATTTACTATGTTACTGTGAATATGACAGTATTTACTATGGTACTGTGAATATGACAGTATTTACTATGGTACTGTGAATATGACAGTATTTACTATGGTACTGTGAATATGACAGTATTTACTATGGTACTGTGAATATGACAGTATTTACTATGGTACTGTGAATATGACAGTATTTACTATGGTACTGTGAATATGACAGTATTTACTATGGTACTGTGAATATGACAGTATTTACTATGGTACTGTGAATATGACAGTATTCTAGACGACAGTCAATGCTGTTGTAGCTTGGAGTAATTGTGTACAATTACCGGCAATATGTGGCAACGTTGCACTTGTGTTCTTTTACTTAACATATTGTGGGTTAATTCTACCATCACGGGTTAATAACGTTCCGTTATCATGAATTACCAAGCCACTGGGGTTAAAAATCTTGAGTTTTTTCTGGGTTGTTAATCCTCCGGGGTTAATTATGCCGTTTCGTCATTATGAAACCCCGTTTCTAATTAACCCCCTGGCTTAAAAATCTCGGATTTTTCTAGGTTACTGACCCACTGTGGGTTAATAATTTTGGCTAATTCTGGGTTAATAATAGCTGAAAATAAGTATAATGTCTTCTTTTTCTTCTTCTTGTTCTTCTCCTTCTTCTTTCTTCTTCTCCTTCTTCTTCTTGCTTCTCTTAATCTTCTCTTAATCCTCTGTCTCAATTTGTTTGCTTATTTCTCACTCTCATTTTTACTTTATTTCTTATTTATTCCTATCTCCCTATTATTTAATTTTCACTCTCTGCTTCCTCGATAAAAGTATTTATTCTTTTACTTATTTCTTACTTTATTTTACATCTTCTCTCTTCAAATTTATTTTTCGTTTTCTCTTACGTGCGTCTTAGTCCACTTTTATTGCCCCTTATTGTCCATTTCCTGGTTTTATTGCCCAGTCTGGCACGTTCTGCTCCTCCTTTACTGTCATTCCTCCTGTTTACATATTGTGAGTGTGTGTGTGTACTCACCTAGTTGTACCCACCTAGTTGTGGTTGCAGGGGTCGAGACATAGCTCCTGGCCCCGCCTCTTCACTGGCCGCTACTGGGTCACTCTCCCTGCGCCATGAGCTTTATCATACCTCTTCTTAAAGCTGTGTATGGAACCTGCCTCCACTACATCGCTTCCCAAACTATTCCACTTCCCGACTACTCTGTGACTGAAGAAATACTTCCTAACATCCCTGTGATTCATCTGAGTCTTCAACTTCCAACTGTGTCCCCTTGTTGCTGTGTCCCATCTCTGGAACATTCTGTCTCTATCAACCTTGTCAATTCCTCTCAGTATCTTATATGTCGTTATCATGTCCCCCTATCTCTCCTGTCCTCCAGTGTCGTCAGGTCGATTTCCTTAACCTCTCCTCGTAGGACATACCCCTTAGCTCCGGGACTAGTCTTGTTGTAAACCTTTGCACTTTCTCTAGCTTCTTCACGTGCTTGGATTATGTGGGTTCCAAACTGGTGCTGCATACTCCAGTATGGGCCTAACGTACACAGTGTACAGGGTCCTGAACGATTCTTTATTAAGATGTCGGAATGCTGTTCTTAGGTTTCTAGGCGCCCGTATGCTGCAGCAGTTATTTGGTTGATGTGCGCCTCAGGAGATTGCCTGTGTTATGCTCACCCCAAGATCTTTTTCCTTGATTGAAGTTTGTAGTCTCTGGCCCCCTAGACTGTACTCCGTCTGCGGTCTTCTTTGCCCTTCCCCAATCTTCATGACTTTGCACTTGGTTGGGTTGAACTCCAGGAGCCAATTGCTGGACCAGGCTTGCAGCCTATCCAGATCCCTTTGTAGTTCTGCCTGGTCCTCTTCCGATTGAATTCTTCTCATCAACTTCACATCATCTGCAAACAGGGACACTTCGGAGTCTTTTCCTTCCGTCATGTCGTTCACAAACACCAGAAACAGCACCGGTCCTAGGACTGACCCCTGTGGCACCCCACTCGTCACCGGCGCCCACTCTGACACCTCGCCACGAACCATGACTCGCTGCTGTCTTCCTGACAGGTATTCCCTGATCCATTGTAGTGCCTTCCCTGTTATCCCTGCCTGGTCCTCCAGCTTCTGCACTAATCTCTTGTGTGGGACTGTGTCAAACGCCTTCTTACAGTCCAAGAATATGCAATCTACCCACCCCTCTCTCTCTTGTCTTACTGCTGTCACCCTGTCATAGAACTCCAGTAGGTTTGTGACACAGGATTTCCCGTACCTGAAACCGTGTTGGCCTTCGTTGATAAGCTCATTCCTTTCTAGGTGCTCCACCACTCTTCTCCTGACTATCTTCTCCATGACCTTGCATACTATACATGTCAGTGACACTGGTCTGTAGTTTAGTGCTACGTTTCTGTCTCCTTTTTTAAAAATTGGAACTACATTTGCTGTCTTCCATACCTCTGGTAGTTGCCCTGTTTCGATAGACGTGTTGAAGATTGTTGTTAGGGGTACACATAGCTCCTCTGCTCCCTCTCTCAGGAACCATGGAGAAATGTTGTCCAGCCCCATCGCCTTTGAGGTATCTAGCTCGCTTAGTAGCCTCTTCACTTCCTCCTCAGTTGTGTTTATCGTGTCCAGCACCTGGTGGTGTACCCTACCTCTCCTCCTTTCTGGAGGCCCTTCTATTTCCTCTGTGAACACCTCTGTTGAGCTCCTCACACACTTCGTGGTCATTTCTTGTGACCTCCTCTCCTTCCTTCCTCAGCCTGATCACCTGATCCTTGACTGTTGTTCTCCTCCTGATGTGGCTGTACAACAGCTTTGGGTCAGATTTTGCTTTCGCTGCTATGTCATTTTCGTATTGTCTTTGGGCTTCCCTTCTTACCTGTGCATATTCATTTCTGGCTCTACGACTGCTCTCCTTATTCTCCTGGGTCCTTTGCCTTCTATACTTCTTCCATTCCCTGGCACACTTGGTTTTGGCTTCCCTGCACCTTTGGGTGAACCATGGGCTCATCCTGGCTTTTTCGCTTTTCCTGTTACCCTTGGGTATAAACCTCTCCTCAGCTTCCGTGCAAATTGTTGTCATATATTCCATCATCTCGTTTACCGACTTCCCTGCCAGCTCTCTGTCCCACTGAACTCCGTGCAGGAAGTTCTTCATGCCCACGTAGTCACCTTTCTTGTAGTTTGGCTTCATTTGTGCAGCCCTTCCTGCTTCACCCTCCACTTGTAACTCTACTATGTAGTCGAAGCTTAGAACCATATGATCACTGGCCCCAAGGTGGCTTTCATGTGTGATGTCCTCAATATCTGCGCTACTCAGGGTGAATACTAGGTCCAGTCTCGCTGGCTCGTCCTCCCTTCTCTCTCTGGTATTGTCCTTTACATGTTGGTACATGAGATTTTCCAGTACCACCTCCATCATTTTAGCCCTCCATGTTTCTTGCCCCCCATGTGGTTCTAAGTTCTCCCAATCGATTTCCTTATGGTTGAAGTCGCCCATGATCAGTAGCTTCGCCCTGCTCGCATGAGCCCTTCTGGCCAATTCGGCCAGTGTGTCAACCATCGCTCTATTACTCTCATCATACTCTTGCCTTGGTCTCCTGCTGTTCTGTGGTGGGTTATACATCACTGCAATTATCACCTTTGGACCTCCGGACTGAAGTGTTACTATTATACAATCTCCTGCTTCTCCTCTGTCCCCTCTCTCCAGCTCATCAAAATCCCATCTGTTTTTGATCAGTGCCACTCCTCCACCCTTTCTGTTCCCTCTGTCTTTCCTCAGGATCTGGTATCCCGTTGGAAAGATGGCATTTGTTATCATCCCTGTGAGCTTTGTTTCAATGAGGGCTATGATGTCCGGTGATGCCTCTTTGATTCTTTCATGCCACGTCTCCCACTTATTCGTTATTCCATCTGCGTTCGTGTACCATACATTCAGTTTCCTCTCCAACACTGTGTTTCGGGGTCTGTGGGGTGGGGAGAAGGGGCCCTGGGGATTCTACTGCATAGTGAGGGTGGGGGATGTAAGTGTGGATTGTGGTCTGTGTTGGGATAGTGTGTTTGGTTTTGGGGTTCTGGGGATGGGTTTGTGTGTGCTCGCTCCTGTTGCTCTTCCCTGTTCTGGTTGGTTTCTGCTGATTCTGTCTGTCTCTCTCTTCCCAGCTCCTTTCGCTTTTGCCTCCACTCCCTCAGCTGCTGTCTTTCTGTTTTTGTTCTGTCCGGTCATTATATATATATTATATATATATATATATATATATATATATATATATATATATATATATATATATATATATATATATATATATATATATATATATATAAAGGCTCTATATAACACTTTGCTGTTGAAATATTTTACTCATATGTTCGTTAATACATATTTTTTCCATTAAGGTTAAACACAGTTCTGGTAATACTTAATTCTTTTTTACGATTTTTGAAGCTCACCTCACACCACCTTCCTTTCTTCATTTCTTCCTTCCTTCCTTTTTCAATTTTTCTTATTTCCTTCCTGTTTTCTTCCTTTCTGCTTCTTTTCCTTCATTCTTTTCATTTTTCCTTTCTTTCTTTCTCCTCCCCTCAAATCTTTCCACGACTCCCCCACCACCACAAACATCCCTCCCACGACTCCCCCACCACCACCATCCTCCCTCCCACGACTCCCCCACCACCAATAGCCTCCCTCTCACGACTCTCCCACCACCAGCCTCCCTCCGACGACTCCCTTACCATTAGCCTCCCTCCTACGTCTCCCTCACCACCAGCCTCCCTCCCACGACTTCCTCACCACTAGCCTCCCTCCCACGACTCCCCCACCACCACCAACCTCCCTTCCACAACTCCTCTACCACCACCCTCTCTTCCACGACTCCCCCAACACCAGTCTCCCTCGCACGACTCCCCCAACACCAGTCTCCCTCCCAGTCATAACTAACACCTCAGCACCCACCATCAGCAGCACTAGAGCTGCTGATCTCTAGTTTACAGCTTCAAGGCTGTTATTTGGACCTTTACCTCTCACCCTCCATCACTACACTTTTATTATTATTATCTAACAGTTTACTTGGGTAAACGTGTTGTAATAATAATAATAATAATAAGTAATAATAATAATAATAAATAATAATAATAATAATAATATAATAATAACAATAATAATAATAATAATAATAATAATAATAATAATAATAATAATAATAATAATAATAATAAAAATAATAATAATAATACAAAATAACACCACATAACACACTATAGCATTATACAAGACACAATAACACCACATGAAACAGAATAAGATATAATACGCAATAACACCACATTAAACACAAGATATATTCTACCTGGAGGGCATTCCGGGGATCAACGCCCTGAGGCCCGGTCTATGACCAGGCCTCCTGGTGGATCAGGTCCTGATAACATCACATAATACAATAACATCACACAATAACACCACATAACACACCACATAACACACAATAGTACCACATAACACAAAAACACCGGGAAAGACTCAGTAAACCATAAAAGTTTTAGATAAACACATGAACATCTGTCAGTGTTACGATAAGGGCCTTATCTCTAGGCCTGTTTTGGCCCCCTTGTAACAAGATATTTAATTATGCTTTGGTCTTTTCACCTTTAGAGAAAATCATTTTAGTATAAGGATATTTTTTAGGAGATTGATCCAACTAAGTAAAATTTGTGACATTTAATATAAAAGAATTCAAATAATTATTCAGTGTATGAAACAAAGTTCTCTCTTTTATAGAGTAATATATCAAGATACGCTTTATACGAAAGCAGTCGACATATGACTTTACTTTAAGTGTTTCTATACAATAATTATACTCAATGACATGAGTTTTATACAATAATATTTTACATGAAAGTTTCGCAATACAATAACTGAGACTATTGCCTCAATAAAGGCTGAGGTGTATTAAATACTAATTGAAACTTCAAATACATTATCTTAAGACACAATAATCCAGAAGTCTTTGTTACAGTAAAGACCGACCAAAATCTCGGCTAATACAGCTATCACCATAAGTCGTGGATGAATAGACAATGTTGAAACCATACTAGGCACTAACATAACCTCTTAAGGGTAGAATAACTTCCCAAGGTTACTCAGAAGAGAGCGTATGACTACTCTTGTGAGAGTGAGTGAACCTACTGGCTATACCAAAGAATGGTAAGCTTAGGCAGGTCGGATCACGTGACTTAGGGGCGCGGCAGGCCGGTACCTAAACAAGTAACAGGTACTCCAACTAGTGGCACTCCAACTAGTGACACTCCAACTAGTGGCACTCCAACTAGTGGTCTCCCACTCTGCGTAAACCACACATAATGAATGCCTAACGAATACAATTCAATACATTAACATTAACAAACATATATAAATAAAAGGTAACATTCTAGTATCATGATACATGAGGCCAGATAATAATATAAAGTAGGAAATCTATACTTTAGCTATTAGTGTAGAAATTTGCTATATAATATTAAGTGAAACTTTGTAATGGAATATTACTCTATGAAATGCTGGGCAAGGGTATAATTCGCAACAGTCAGCAACACAGTTTAAAACCCATTTTAATCACCAGTTTAAACATCTGAGTGTAAGTAAACAGGTTTTAATATCGGGGTTAAGTAAAATAATTTTAAAGTTATTAAAAACTGAATTAAATAACCGAGTTTAAGTATCGGGAGTTAAATATCGCAGTGTAAAATACGGGGTTAACATGGGGGTTAAATGTGGTAGTTTTAACCCAGTAAAGAACGGAGTTAAATGACTAAGTTTAAATATCGAGGTTAAATATAGTAGCGTAAATGCGTAAGTTAAATTGTCAAGATTTATTAACATTTTACTCTCTTGTAAACACGACGTTGTTTAGATCACGGCATTTAGACATCTTGAGGAAGTGCTAAACCAGTATGGGTCGTGCAGTGCCTGGGGTATAGGATGCAGTCATGTTTGATCGGAGAAAGGAGAAGGGGTAGTTGTAATTTCTTGGATCAAGAGCTCTTCACCAGCATGAAGGGGGGGATGCCGCCTTTGTTGTGATGGTAATAAATAAAAAAGAGTCGAAAGACTGTGGAAAATGTCTAATAAAATTCTCCTCAGAGCATCATTTTAGCTTTTATTTTTTTTTCATTATGGCAACTTTAATTATTTTTATAGTGAATTAAAAAATCGATTGATGAGGTAAGGGATGACATTACATTACATGAGAAAATATGCAAGTAACAAATATGTCTTTATTTCATTCATTAATATTTAATATTAGTGAAATTTGTTGATGGCAACACTGGTATATGTTTATGAATGAACAAGTCAGAGCCTCAGTGTACCGTCAACCACGGCGGGTGGAAGGTGTGGGTTGTTACTCAAGCTGCCCTTCCAATATTTTTACACTTTCCTGTACTTTTCTGCCATTGTTTACAGAGCTGGCGACTTGAATTTGTACTACGATATTGACAATGGATAACTCTACAATCATATGCTCTAACACTATATTGTTTATTGTTTTTACTCTATGACGGATTTTTTGTTCATGTTTTTCGGAGATTTTTTCCATTACGTTAAATCTCCACAAATAAAATCTTATAAAAGGAAACTGTTAATCAGGAAGAGTTTTAATAACCTGTGTCGTCTTGGATTTATTATGCTGTCTCATGTGGTAAAGGGGACACACAATAGGCCTACTACTTTGGGGGAATTTTTTTCATAATTTTGTTTTTCAGTCGATTTTGAGTGAAGATTTCAGCACATGACACTGACACCAACACCACTATGAACGAAAAAAAATATTAATATCTGAAAATAAGTCGTGAAGGACGGAATATTCTTCTTCTTTCATTTCTTCTTCTTCTTCTTCTTCTTCTTCTTCTTCTTCTTCTTCTTCTTCTTCTTCTTCTTCTTCTTCTTCTTACGTATTATTATTATTATTATTATTATAGTGGTGGGGAAGTTCTATAGTTTAAGACGATAGTCTTTGATCTCTGTAGAGGAATGATCTATTTCTACTTATATTAAGAACTTTTATCTATTATATAGGTGAGTCGAAGAGAGGAAAGCAGAGGAGAGAGAGAGAAAGAGAGAGAGAGAGAGAGAGAGAGAGAGAGAGAGAGAGAGAGAGAGAGAGAGAGAGAGAGAGAGAGAGAGAAATTCGGTACTTATCCTTGATGTGGACTCCCAAATCCTCTGATATTTGTCTCCTCCATGGACACATACACTCTCTCTCTCTCTCTATCTATCTCTTTCTATCTATCTATCTCTCTCCACCTCCTCATAATGCATAATTCACTAACCACTCAGATCCTGCCGGAGACTCATCAATAATTCTCCCTCATCATTATTGCCAGTATTTTCAGTTAGATGATGAACACCTTCCTTATCATTATACAATTATTGTAACTATAATATTATATTCATCGTAATTATAATATTATCTTTATTATAACTATGTTATTATCCTCATTATCGCCTCTTCACTAGCTGAAAAAATAGATAAGCTGGCAGTGTGTTGGTGGTGCTGCTGGTGGTGCTAGTGCTGGTGGTGCTGGTGGTGCTGGTGGTGCTGGTGGTGCTGGTGTTAGTGCTGGTGGTGCTGGTGGTGCTGGTGGTGCTGGTGGTGCTGGTGGTGCTGGGGGTGCTGGTGTTAGTGCTGGTGGTGCTGGTGCTTCTGGTGCTGCTGTTGGTGCTGGTGGTTCTGATGCTGGTGCCTCTGATGGTGCTGGTAGTGCTGGTGCTGCTAGTGGTGCTGGTGCTGGTGCTGGTGGTTCTGGTGCTGGTGCCTCTGATGGTGCTGGTGGTACTGGTGCTGCCTCACTCTGTGTGATGCTGTGGGATCAACAGCCGACTCTGTGTACCTGATATAGTACCTCACATGGGACGAATTCCCATCACATAGGATGCGTTCCCATTCATAGGATGAGTTCCCATCACATAAGATGAAGTTCCTATCACAAAGGATAAGTTTCCATCACATATGATGAGTTCCAATCACACATGAGTTCCCATCACATAGGATAAAGTTCCTAGCAAATAGAATAAGTTTCCATCACCTAAGATGAGTTTCCATCACATAGGATGAGTTCCCATCACGTAGGATGAGTTCTTGTTACATATGAGGAGTTCCCATAACATAGGATGAGTTTCCATCACATAAGATAAGTTCCTAACACATAGGATGAAGTTCCCAGTACACAGGATGAAGCTTCATACATTATTTTTTATATTTGTTTTGTTAACTCATCGGCTGTTTCCCACTAAGCCAGGGTGACCCGAAAAAGAAGAAACACTTTCATCATCATTCACTCCATCACTGTCTTGCCAGAGGCAAGATATCAACACCCGTCCTTCAGAGCGCAGGCTCTGTACTGCCCACCTCCAAGACTAAAGTCCGCTAACTGGTTTTCCTGAATCTTTTCATGTTACTTTACTCACACTCCAACAGCACGTCAAGTCATAATTTTTTTTGTCTCCACTCGCTCCTATCTAACATGCTAACTCTCATTAAATCTCCTTCACTCCAGCCATTCCTAGGACGACCCTTACCCCACCTTACTTCCACTACCGATTTATACACACTAAAAGTCATTCTGTTTTGTTCCATCCTCTCTAAATGTCCGAACCACCTCAACAACCCTTCCTCAGCCCTCTATGTAATACTTTTAGTAACCCAGCACCTCCTTTTAATCTCCAAGCTACGGATTCTTTGTATTATATTCACACCACACATTGCTCTCAGACATGACATCTGCACTGCCTCCAGCCTTCTCCTTGTTGCAACATTCACCATCCATGCTTCACACCCATATAAGAGCGTTGATATAACTATACTCTCATACATTCCTCTCTTTGCTTAAATGGATAACGTTCTTTGTTTCCACAGACTCTTCAGAGCACCACTCACCTTTTTCCCTCATCAGTTCTATGATTCATCTCGTTTTTCATAGACCCATCTGCTGACAAGTCCACTCCCAATTATCTTGATACATTCACTTCCTTCATACTCCCTCCCTCCAATCTGATATCCAATCTTTCATTACCTATTTTTTTATCCTCATCACCTTACTCTTTTCTATGTTCACTTTTAATTTCCATCTTTTACATACCCTACCAAACTCGTCCACCAACCTCTGCAACTTCTCTTCAGAATCTCCCAAAAGCACAGCGTCATCAGCAAAAAACAACTGTGACAACTCCCACTTTATGTTAGATTCTTTATCTTTTAACCACATCCTAGCATTCACTTCTCTTACAACCCTATATATAAATATATTGAAGAACCACGGTGACAGCACACATCCTTGTGCCTCACTATGCTCGTAAAAACTCTTAACTGCTTTCAGTAACCTATCTCCTATTCCATGTATTTGCAACATTTGCCACATTGCTTCCATATCCACCCTATCATATGCTTTTTCCAGATCTATAAATGCAACAAAAACATCTTTACCCTTAACTAAATAATGTTTACTTATATGCCTCACTGTAAACACTTGGTCTACACACCTCCTACCCTTCCTAAAGCCTCCCTGTTCATCTACGATCCTGATCTCCATCTTACTATTAATTCTTTCAGTAATAACTCTACCATACATTTTACCTGGTATATTCAACAGGCTTATTCTCCTATATATTTTTTTACACTCTCTTTTGTCCCCTTTGCCTTTATACAAAGGAACTATGCATGCTCTTTGCCAATCCCTATGTACCTTACCCTCTTCCATACATTTATTAAGTAAATACATGAACAATTCCAAAACGATATCCCCACCTGCTTTTAACAATTTTGTCTTTATCCCATCAATCCCAGCTGCTTTATCATGTTTCGTTCTACCCACTGCCTCACGCACCTACCCCACACTCACAACTGGCTCTTCCTTACTCCTACAAGATGTTATACCTCCCTGCCCAAAGCACGAAATCACAGCTTCCCTATCTTCATGAACGTTTAGCAGTTCCTCAGTATATATTCCCTCTATCTTCCCAATACTTCCAACTCTTTCGTCTAATAACTCTTCTCTCTTATTTTTAACTGTCAAATCCATTCGTTCCTTAGGCTTTCTCAACTTATTAATTTCACTCCAAAACTTTTTCATATTCTCAGCAAAATTTGTTGATAGCATTTCACCCACTCTCTCATTTGCTCACCTTTTACATTCTTTCATCACTCTTAACCTGTCATATGCCAACTTTTTCTCTCTTACTACTCTCTTTACCTCATCATTCCACCAATCGCTCTTCTTCCCTCCCACACCCACTTTCCTGTAACCACACATTTCTGCCGATCACTCTAACACCACATTCTTAAATCTACCCCATCACACATCTAGTGATGAAATATTTTAGCTAGAGCTCGGGGACTTCAGCAGAGTCATGAGAGTATCGTCCAGTATTCCAGTAAAGGTTCAACAGCTACGTCAGCTTCAGCAGGGTCATGAGAGTATCGTCCAGTATTCCAGTAAAGGTTCAACAGCTACATCAGCTACAGTAATGTCATGAGTGTATCGTCCAGTATTTCAGTAAAGGTTCAACAGCTACGTCAGCTTTAAAGGCTTCATTAACCTCGCTGAGAAATTACCATCTCTAAAGATGGCCTATCCCACAAACTAGGATAAATGGAATTTATGCATGTACCTACACCCCCCCCCACACACTCTCCACCATTACCCACAACCCTCCACACACACACACACACACACACACACACACACACACACATACGCACACACACACACGGCCCGGGTTCAATTCCCGGCGGGGCGGAAACATTTCGAAGTGTTTCCTTACACACACACATACATACAACAGGCCTAGTGTCTAATCGACATGTGCCTAGGACAAAATGGTAACACACACACACACACACACACACACACACACACACACCACACACACACACACACACACACACACACACACACACACACGCACAGACACACGCACACACACACCAGTGTTATTCTTGGTATATGTAAACGACATGACGGATGGGATAGACTCAGAAGTGTCTCTGTTCGCAGATGATGTGAAATTAATGAGGAGAATCACATCGGAAGAGGACCAGGCAGGACTTCAAACAGACCTGGACAAGCTTGACATCTGGTCTAGCAACTGGCTTCTTGAATTCAATCCCACCAAATGCAAAGTCATGAAGATCGGAGAAGGACAAAGAAGACCACTGACAGAGTACAGGCTAGGTGGACAAGGGCTACAAACCTCGGCAAAGGAGAAAGACCTTGGGGTGAGTATAACGCCAAGTACGTCTCCGGAGGCACACATCAACCAGATAACTGCGGCAGCATATGGGCGTCTGGCAAACCTAAGATTAGCGTTCCGTTACCTAAACAAGGAATCGTTCAAGACACTGTACACCGTGTACGTCAGGCCCATACTAGAATATGCAGCACCAGTCTGGAACCCACACCTGGTCAAGCACGTAAAGAAACTAGAGAAAGTGCAAAGGTTTGCGACAAGGCTAGTTCCACAACTCAGGGGTCTGTCCTATGAAGAAAGGTTGAGGGAAATAGGACTAACAACACTGGAGGAAAGAAGGGTCAGAGGAGACATGATAACGACATATAAAATACTGCGGGGAATCGACAAGGTAGACAGGGACAGGATGTTCCAGAGAGGGAACACAGAAACAAGGGGACACAACTGGAAGCTGAAGACTCAGATGAGTCAAAGGGATGTTAGGAAGCATTTCTTCAGCCACAGAGTAGTCAGGAAGTGGAATAGTCTAGAGAAAGATATAGTGGAGGCAGGAACCATACATAGTTTTAAGACAAGGTATGATAAAGCTCATGGAGCAGGGAGAGCAGAGACCCAGTAGCGGACAGCGAAGAGGCGGGGCCAGGAGCTGAGTCTCGACCCCTGCAACCACAATTAGGTGAGTACAATTAGGTGAGTACACAGTACACAGAGTACAGGCTAGGTGGACAAAGGCTACAAACCTCGGCAAAGGAGAAAGACCTTGGGGTGAGTATAACGCCAAGCACGTCTCCGGAGGCACACATCAACCAAATAACTGCGGCAGCATATGGGCGACTGGCAAACCTAAGATTAGCGTTCCGTTACCTTAACAAGGAATCGTTCAAGACACTGTACACCGTGTACGTCAGGCCCATACTAGAATATGCAGCACCAGTCTGGAACCCACACCTGGTCAAGCACGTAAAGAAACTAGAGAAAGTGCAAAGGTTTGCGACAAGGTTAGTTCCACAACTCAGGGGTTTGTCCTATGAAGAAAGGTTGAGGCCCAGTAGCGGACAGCGAAGAGGCGGGGCCAGGAGCTGAGTCTCGACCCCTGCAACCACAATTAGGTTAGTACAATTAGGTGAGTACAACACACACACACACACACACACACACACACACACACGCACACACACACACACACACACACACACACACGCACACACATACTAGAGTATGCAGCACCAGTCTGGAACCCACACCTGGTCAAGCACGTCAAGAAATTAGAGAAAGTGCAAAGGTTTGCGACAAGGCTAGTTCCACAACTCAGGGGAATGCCATATGAAGAAAGGTTGAGGGAAATAGGACTAACAACACTGGAGGACAGAAGGGTTAGAGGAGACATGATAACGACATACAAAATACTGCGGGGAATCGACAAGGTAGATAGTGACAGGATGTTCCAGAGAGGAAACACAGAAACAAGGGGACACAACTGGAAGCTGAAGACTCAGATGAGTCAGAGGGATGTTAGGAAGCAATTCTTCAGCCATAGAGTAGTTAGGAAGTGGAATAGTTTAGCGAACGATATAGTGGAGGCGGGAACCATACATAGTTTTAAGACAAGGTATGATAGAGCTCACGGAGCAGGGAGAGCAGAGACCCAGTAGCGGACAGTGCAGAGGCGGGGCCAGGAGCTGAGTCTCGACCCCTGCAACCACAATTAGGTGAGTACAATTAGGTGAGTACATACACACGCACACACACACACACACACACACAAACACACACGCACACACACGCACACACACACACACACACACACATCACACATGAAAGCCACCTTGGGGCCAGTGATCATATGGTTCTAAGCTTCGACTACATAGTAGAGTTACAAGTGGAGGGGGAAGCAGGAAGGGCTGCACAAATGAAGCCAAACTACAAGAAAGGTGACTACGTGGGCATGAAGAACTTCCTGCACGGAGTTCAGTGGGACAGAGAGCTGGCAGGGAAGTCGGTAAACGAGATGATGGAATATATGACAACAATTTGCACGGAAGCTGAGGGAGGTTTATACCCAAGGGTAACAGGAAAGCGAAAAAGCCAGGATGAGCCCATGGTTCACCCAAAGGTGCAGGGAAGCCAAAACCAAGTGTGCCAGGGAATGGAAGAAGTATAGAAGGCAAAGGACCCAGGAGAATAAGGAGAGCAGTCGTAGAGCCAGAAATGAATATGCACAAGTAAGAAGGGAAGCCCAAAGACAATACGAAAATGACATAGCAGCGAAAGCAAAATCTGACCCAAAGCTGTTGTACAGCCACATCAGGAGGAGAACAACAGTTAAGGACCAGGTGATCAGGCTGAGGAAGGAAGGAGGGAAGGTCACAAGAAATGACCACGAAGTGTGTGAGGAGCTCAACATGAGATTCAAAGAGGTGTTCACAGAGGAAATAGAAGGGCCTCCAGAAAGGAGGAGAGGTAGGGTACACCATCAGGTGCTGGACACGATACACACAACTGAGGAGGAAGTGAAGAGGCTACTAAGCGAGCTTGATACCTCAAAGGCGATGGGGCCGGACAACATGTCTCCATGGGTCCTGAGAGAGGGAGCAGAGGAGCTATGTGTACCCCTAACAACAATCTTCAACACGTCTATCGAAACAGGGCAACTACCAGAGGTATGGAAGACAGCAAATGTAGTTCCAATTTTTAAAAAAGGAGACAGAAACGTAGCACTAAACTACAGACCAGTGTCACTGACATGTATAGTATGCAAGGTCATGGAGAAGATTATCAGGAGAAGAGTGGTGGAGCACCTAGAAAGGAATGAGCTTATCAACGACGGCCAACACGGTTTCAGGGACGGGAAATCCTGTGTCACAAACCTACTGGAGTTCTATGACAGGGTGACAGCAGTAAGACAAGAGAGAGAGGGGTGGGTAGATTGCATATTCTTGGACTGTAAGAAGGCGTTTGACACAGTCCCACACAAGAGATTAGTGCAGAAGCTGGAGGACCAGGCAGGGATAACAGGGAAGGCACTACAATGGATCAGGGAATACCTGTCAGGAAGACAGCAGCGAGTCATGGTCCATGGCGAGGTGTCAGAGTGGGCGCCGGTGACGAGTGGGGTTCCACAGGGGTCAGTCCTAGGACCGGTGCTGTTTCTGGTGTTTGTGAACGACATGACGGAAGGAATAGACTCCGAAGTGTCCCTGTTTCCAGATGATGTGAAGTTGATGAGAAGAATTCAATCGGAAGAGGACCAGGCAGAACTACAAAGGGATCTGGACAGGCTGCAAGCCTGGTCCAGCAATTGGCTCCTGGAGTTCAACCCAACCAAGTGCAAAGTCATGAAGACTGGGGAAGGGCAAAGAAGACCGCAGACGGAGTACAGTCTAGGGGGCCAGAGACTACAAACCTCAATCAAGGAAAAAGATCTTGGGGTGAGTATAACACCAGGCACATCTCCTGAGGTGCACATCAACCAAATAACTGCTGCAGCATACGGGCGCCTAGCAAACCTAAGAACAGCATTCCGACATCCTAATAAAGAATCGTTCAGGACCCTGTACACTGTGTACGTTAGGCCCATACTGGAGTATGCAGCACCAGTTTGGAACCCACATTTATCCAAGCACGTAAAGAAGCTAGAGAAAGTGCAAAGGTTTGCAACAAGACTAGTCCCGGAGCTAAGGAGTATGTCCTACGAGGAGAGGTTAAGGGAAATCGACCTGACGACACTGGAGGACAGGAGAGATAGGGGGGACATGATAACGACATATAAAATACTGAGAGGAATTGACAAGGTTGACAGAAACAGAATGTTCCAAAGATGGGACACAGCAACAAGGGGACACAGTTGGAAGTTGAAGACTCAGATGAATCACAGGGATGTTAGGAAGTATTTCTTCAGTCACAGAGTAGTCGATTTGTGGAATAGCTTGGGAAGCGATGTAGTGGATGCAGGTTCCATACACAGCTTTAAGAAGAGGTATGATAAAGCTCATGGCGCAGGGAGAGTGACCCAGTAGCGGCCAGTGAAGAGGCGGGGCCAGGAGCTATGTCTCGACCCCAGCAACCACAACTAGGTGAGTACAACTAGGTGAGTACACACACCACACACACACTGCACATACACACACACACCACACACACTGCACACACACACCGCACACACTGTGCACACACACTGTGTACACACACACTCTACACACACACCGCACACACACTGTGTACACACATCTCACACACACACACACACCTCACACACACACACACATCTCACACACACACACCTCACACACACACACCTCACACACACACACACCTCACACACACACACACCTCACACACACACACACACCTCACACACACACACACACACACACACATACACACACCCACCACACAGAGAGAAGGGTGTGTTGATTGCATTTTCCTGGACTGCAGGAAGGCCTTCGACACAGTTCCTCACATGAGATTAGTAAAGAAGTTGGAAGAACAAGCATGTATAACAGGAAGGGCACTGGAATGGATCAGGGAATACCTCACAGGGAGGCAACAACGGGTCATGGTGCGTGATGAGGTATCATAGTGTGTGCCTGTGACAAGCGGCGTACCGCAGGGGTCAGTCCTAGGACCAGTGTTATTCTTGGTACAGTGGACCCTCGGCTAACGTTCTTAATCCGTTCCAGGAGCTAGAGCTTTAGCCGAAAAAAACGTTATCCGAAGCCTTATTTCCCATAAGAAATAATGTAAATACAATTAATCCGTTCCAGACATCCAAAAATATTCACAAAAAAAAATAATTTTTTAAAGAATAACTATAGTTTTACATACAGAAAACACACATAAATACTACATACAATTTAAAATTTATAAATAAATAATGAAATAAACATTTAAAATAACATTTACTTACCTTTATTGAAGAGACTTGCTGGCATCGGGAAGATAGGGAGGACAGGGGCAGGGCTTAGTGTTTGGAAGGGGAATCCTCACTCCCTGCACTACTGCTACACTCCCTGTATGCTTGCGTGTATCCTTTCATGCCTGTTACACTCCCTGCATGCCTGCTACACTCCCTGCATGCCTGCTACACTCCTTGCATTCCTGCTACACTCCATGCATGCCTGCTACACTCCTTGCATGCCTGCTACACTCCTTGCATGCCTGCTACACTCCCTGTATGCCTGCTACATTCCCTGCATGCCTGCAACACTCCCTGCATGCCTGCTACACTCCCTGCTTGCCTGTTACACTCCCTGCATGCCTGCTACACTCCTTGCATGCCTGTTACACTCCTTGCTTGCCTTCTACACTCCCTGCATGCCTGCTACACTCCCTGCATGCCTGCTACACTCCTTGCATGCCTGCTACACTCCCTGCATGCCTGCTACACTCCTTGCATGCCTGCTACACTCCTTGCATGCCTGTTACACTCCTTGCTTGCCTTCTACACTCTCTGCATGCCTGCTACACTCCCTGCATGCCTGCTACACTCCTTGCATGCCTGCTACACTCCCTGCATGCCTGCTACACTCCTTGCATGACTGCTACACTCCCTGCATGCCTGCTACACTCCCTGCATGCCTGCTACACTCCCTGCATGCCTGCTACACTCCCTGCATGCCTGCTACACTCCCTGCATGCTTGCTACACTCCCTGCATGCCTGCTACACTCTCTGCATGCCTGCTAAACTGTGTTTTTGTTGTACATCCTGACAAGCTCACCCACACGTACGCCACTCTCATATTTTTCAACAATCTCCTTCTTCAGTTCGATGGTGTTCCTCACTCTCTTTACCACAGGGGTGCCACTAGGAAGCTTCTTTGGACCCATGGTGACTTATTTCACAGTGACAGTCACTAAATCACCAAAAAAGACACCAAATGTATTGTGAATGCTTGAAAGAGCGCGCTGGCTATTGTTCACTCAAGTGTAAACAATACTGGACTGGCGTCCTGGGAGGAGGTGCGCAAGCGCAGAGCGGGCAGACAGGTCTGGTACGTAACGTTAGCTGAGTAAATAACGATAGCCGAAAAAAATATTGAACGTAAAAAGCAACCTTTAGCCGAAAATAACGTTATCTGGAATGAACGTTAGCCGGGGGTCCACTGTATATGTAAATGACATGACGGATGGGATAGACTCAGAAGTGTCTCTGTTCGCAGATGATGTGAAATTAATGAGGAGAATCACATCGGAAGAGGACCAAGCAGGACTTCAAACAGACCTGGACAAGCTTGACATCTGGTCTAGCAACTGGCTTCTCGAATTCAATCCCACCAAATGCAAAGTCCTGAAGATCGGAGAAGGGTAAAGAAGACCGCTGACAGAGTACAGGCTAGGTGGACAAAGGCTACAAACATCGGCAAAGGAGAAAGACCTTGGGGTGAGTATAACGCCAAGCACGTCTCCGGAGGCACACATCAACCAGATAACTGTGGCAGCATATGGGCGACTGGCAAACCTAAGATTAGCGTTCCGTTACCTTAACAAGGAATCGTTCAAGACACTACACCGTGTACGTCAGGCCCATACTAGAATATGCAGCACCAGTCTGGAACCCACACCTGGTCAAGCACGTAAAGAAACTAGAGAACGTGCAAAGGTTTGCGACAAGGTTAGTTCCACAACTCGGGGGTCTGTCCTATGAAGAATGGTTGAGGGAAATAGGACTAACAACACTGGAGGAAAGAAGGGTCAGAGGAGACATGATAACGACATACAAAATACTGTGGAGAATTGACAAGGTAGACAGTGACAGGATGTTCCAGAGAGGGAACACAGAAACAAGGGGACACAACTGGAATCATTTCTTCAGCCACAGAGTAGTCAGGAAGTGGAATAGTCTAGAGAAAGATATAGTGGAGGCAGGAACCATACATAGTTTTAAGACAAGGTATGATAAAGCTCATGGACCAGGGAGAGCAGAGACCCAGTAGCGGACAGCGAAGAGGCGGGGCCAGGAGCTGAGTCTCGACCCCTGCAACCACAATTAGGTGAGTACACACACACACACACACACACACACACACACACACAAACACACTCAGAATTGTCCCTGTTCACAGATGATGTGAAGTTATTGAGGAAAATTAAATCAGATGAGGATCAGGCAGGACTTCAAAGAGACCTGGACAGGCTGGACACCTGGTCCAGCAACTGGCTTCTCTAATTTAACCCCGCCAAATGCAAAGTCATGAAGATCGGGGAAGGGCAAAGAAGACCGCAGACAGAGTATAGGCTAGGTGGCCAAAGACTGCAAACCTCGCTCAAGGAGAAAGATCTTTGGGTGAGTATAACACCGAACATGTCTCCGGAAACACACATCAACCAGATAACTGCTGCGGCATATGGGCGACTGGTAAACCTGAGAATAGCGTTCCGATACCTTAGTAAGGAATCGTTCAATACACTGTACACCGTGTATGTCAGGCCCATACTAGAGTATGCAACACCAGTTTGGAACCCACACCTGGTCAAGTATGTCAAGAAATTAGAGAAAGTGCAAAGGTTTGCAACAAGGTTACTTCCAGAGCTAAGGGGAATGTCCTATGAAGAAAGGTTAAGGGAAATCGGCCTGACAACAATGAAGGACAGGAGGGTTAGGGGAGACATGATAACGACATACAAAATACTGCGTGGAATAGACAAGGTGGATAGAGACAGGATGTTCCAGAGAGGGGACTCAGAAACAAGGGTCACAATTGGAAGTTGAAGACTCAGATGAGTCAAAGGGATGTTAGGAAGTATTTCTTCAGCCATATAGTCAGGAAGTGGAATAGTCTAGCAAGTGATGTAGTGGAGGCAGGAACCATACATAGCTTTGAGACGAGGTATGATGAAGCTCATGAAGGAGGGAGAGAGAGGACCCAGTAGCGATCAGTGAAGAGGCGGGGGCAGGAGCTGAGTCTCGACCCCTGCAACCACAATTAGGTGAGTAAACACACACACACACATAGCCAGGAGCTATGAATCGATCCCTGCAACAACAACTAGGTGAGTACACACCTACACACACCACAAACACACTCACACTGCACTCACACACACCACACACATACCACACACACATACACCACACACACATACACCACACACACATACACCACACACACATACACCACACACATACACCACACACATACACCACACACATACACCACACACATACACCACACACATACACCACACACACATAAACCACACACACATACACCACACACACCACACACATACATCACACACACATACACCACACACACCACACACACACATACACCACACACACACACATACACCACACACCCATACACCACACACACACACATACACCACACACACATACACCACACACATACACCACACACACTCATACACCACACACACACACACCACACACACACACATACACCACAAATACACCACACACACACACACACACACATACACCACACATACACCACACACACACACACCACACACAGTATGGGCCTGACGTACACAGTGTACAGTGTCTTGAACGATTCCTTGTTAAGGTAACGGAACTTTAATCTTAGGTTTGCCAGTCGTCATAGTGCCGCAGTATCTGGTTGATGGCCGAGAGCTTGGCGTATTCACAGTCTTTCTCTTGCGAGTTTGTAGCCTTTGTCCGCCTAGCCTGTACTTGTCAGCGGTCTCTTTGCCCAAGATTGGAGAAGGGCAAAGAAGACCGCTGACAGAGTACAGGCTAGGCGGACAAAGGCTACAAACCTCGGCAAAGGAGAAAGACCTTGGGGTGAGATAACGCCAAGCACGTCTCGGAGGCACACATCAACCAGATAACTGCGGCAGCATATGGGCGACTGGCAAACCTAAGATTAGCGTTCCGTTACCTTAACAAGGAATCGTCAAGACACTGTACACCGTGTACGTCAGGCCCATACTAGAATATGCAGCACCAGTCTGGAACCCACACCTGGTCAAGCACGTAAAGAAACTTGAGAAAGTGCAAAGGTTTGCGACAAGGTTATTTCCACAACTCAGGGGTCTGTCCTATGAAGAAAGGTTGAGGGAAATAGGACTAACAACACTGGAGGAAAGAAGGGTCAGAGGAGACATGATAACGACATACAAAATACTGTGGGGAATCGACAAGGTAGACAGTGACAGGATGTTCCAGAGAGGGAACACAGAAACAAGGGGACACAACTGGAAGCTGAAGACTCAGATGAGTCAAAGGGATGTTAGGAAGCATTTCTTCAGCCACAGAGTAGTCAGGAAGTGGAATAGTCTAGAAAAGATATAGTGGAGGCAGGAACCATACATAGTTTTAAGACGAGGTATGATAAAGCTCATGGAGCTGGGAGAGCAGAGACCCAGTAGCGGACAGCGAAGAGGCGGGGCCAGGAGCTGAGTCTCGTCCCCTGCAACCACAATTAGGTGAGTACAATTAGGTGAGTACACATACACCACACACACATACACCACACACACACACCACCTCACACACACCACACACACACCTCACACACACTACATACATACATGTACATGAAATTTGTTTTATTTATACTGTATTTACAACAAATTTTGCAGTACTACCACTCCCAACGTGGTAATTTTTTTAATTTTACTGGAGCTGCAGAGCTAATGACTAGTCATAGCTAAGGTTGTTAGAAAAATATACTAAGAATCACACAGGATCAAGGGATTACTACCAATAACTACAATGTAAGCAATATGAGTGAGCACGCACTACATACAGTGCCATCTGTGGCCACTAGGTAAATTGTTTTTTGGCAAAAAAGTAGGCTCATAATATTGTCTGGACTGAAAAGAGGTTCTGAACAATCTGTTGGCAGTTAATTGGTATTGTACGACGAGTTCCATTCCTAAGACCATGTCGATAAACGAGTTCATTGCTAAGTGAGGAGCATACTATAATATTAATGGGTTTGTGTCAATCATCTTTGATATTGTTTTAATGTCACCTTTGCACCATTTATAACATTTCTGGTATACAGTGGATCCCCGAATACTGTAAGCATCGGATTTCGTAAATTTCGCTAATCGTAACGTTTTTTCGTAAAAATATTGCCTCGCGGATCGTCATTTGACTCTGCTCAAGCGGCCCCACACACCATTCACAATCAGTGTGCCATTGTTTATCAGCGAGTGACTGTCACCCCACACGTTCATATGATACATTTCATAATATTCCATTCTTTTTTGTGCTTGCAACTCCTAAATAAGCCACCATGGGCCCAAAGAAAGCTTCTAGTACCAGCCCTTTGGTAAAGAAGGTGAGAAACACGATAGAATTCAAGAAAGAACTTGTAGCAAAGTACCAAAGTGGAGGAGGAAGAGAGGGGGAGAATATGCCTTCTTCGGTGATTCAGTGATTCTACGATATGTACGATACTAAAGCAGCAGGAGTCGATAAAGGCTATAGTGCCAGCCAGCGATAAAGTGTAGCATTAACAGTGTAGCAAGTAAGTTAAGCGATTAAGCAATTGAAAAAGGACGACACGAAACTAACTTCCAATGTTGTTGGAGGTATATAGGGCCACTGACAACATACACTGCCCTCTGCCAGCATCTCCAAGGTAAGTGTAAATATTTCTTATTTATAAAGTGTAAATATTTCTTATTTATAAAGTGTAAATATTTCTTATTTATAAAGTGTAAATATTTCTTATTTATAAAGTGTAAATATTTCTTATTTATAAAGTGTAAATATTTCTTATTTATAAAGTGTAAATATTTCTTATTTATAAATTAAAGTGTAAAGAGGGGTGTTAACCCTTTGGGAGTCGACAGGCCTTCTCGGAAACCTGTTCCTGGGGTCGAAAAATCTTTTGAAAAAAAAAAAATAATTTTTTCTTATGAAATGATAGATAATCTTTTTCCAATCATAACGCCACCAAAATTATGAAATTTGATCGAAAACTAACGGAATTATGCTTTTGCGAAGTTAGCGGTATCGATGACATTTACGCATCAGCGATTTCGCCCATTTTGAGCCCTATTTTTGGCAAATTTCAATGTTTCAGTCTACTAAAATTATAGCTATTTCGCTAGAACTCCATTTCTTCTATCGATTGAGTACAAGAAATCGCCTATTTACCAATTTCAACTACCCAAAATAGTGGTCAGAAATTGGCAATTTGGCCAATTTCACACAAATTTCAAACGATGCCAATTTCAAAATAGGGTCCAGAATAAACAAGGCAAACATTCCTGGCACTAAAATAACATCTCTGTTCATTAGTCCCGTCTCCAGGCCCCTCTTACATTACTTTTGTTTTTCGTTTTGAATTTTTATTCTCACAAAAAATAGAAGATTTACTGTTATGTATACAACTGCATCACTGTAAAAATGGTATAAATAATATCAGAGCACTTGTGCATGAATATTAGACTCGCCAGTTGATGTGTATTGGACGCATGGTGTGATTTGTTTACTCTTGAACATGGTCAAAAATCGAACATTTTCGCTATTTTGAGCTCAATTTCAAGGTACTTGTCATTGTCAAACCAATCAAAATCATTTCTATTTCTGTAATATATCTTCCATTCTATCAAATGAGACCAAGAAAACGAGAATACATCAATAAATACCATACGAAAATAGACTGCAAAGTCGCTGTTTTAAACGAAAAAAACGGTCAGAGGTTTTTTTCTCATTATGCAGTGTTTGGTGCAGGATTTTTTTTATATTGCGCACACTGACCACTTAGACCCATTCTTTCATATGTAGGGCTACCAGCCATTTCCCACTTAATTTAAAGCCGCTAGAATTTACGCCTACTAGTACGGCACCAACCCCTGCTCGTAAAATGTACTAGTACGGCACCGACCCCGAAAGGGTTAATGTTGCAGTTTTGTAGCTGTAGTGCAAGCACGCCTCTGGCAAGACAGTGATGGAGTGAATGATGATGAAAATTTTTCTTTGTCGGGCCACCCTGTCTTGGTGGGAAACGGCCGATGTGTTAATAAAAAAAAATATAAAATAAATAATTCTTATTTATAAATTAAAGTGTAAATATTTCTTATACGTATATAAATTACATGCATTGTTTCAGTGTGAATAGTGGTGTGACTAGTGGTGTTTCAGTGTGACTAGCACCACTATACAGCTTATGCCGACAGTGGCCCTTATAAACAGAACAACAAAACGCCACCACCACTCGTGACATACGTAATGACATATTTTATTCATTCTAGACTATATATATTGTTTCTATGTTATTAAGAACATAAGAAAGGAGGAACACTGCAGCAGGCCTGTTGGCCCATACTAGGCAGGTCCTTCACAATCAGTCCCACTAACAGAATATTTGCTCAACCCAATTTTCAATGCTACCCAAGAAATAAGCTTTGATAATTCTCTTTACTCATGTGCGAGTCCCACTCAAATCCAACCCCTCTCACTCATGAATTTATCCAACCTAAATTTGAAACTACCCAAGGTTCTAGCTTCAATAACCCTACTAGGCAGACTGTTCCACTCATCAACTACCCTATTTCCAAACCAATACTTTCCTATATCCTTTCTAAATCTAAACTTATCTAACTTGAAACCATTATTGCGGGTTCTCTCTTGGAGAGATATCCTCAAGACCTTATTTATATCCCCTTTGTTAATACCCATTTTCCACTTGTATACCTCGATCATGTCTCCCCTCATTCTACGTCTTACAAGTGAATGTAATTTAAGGGTCTTCAATCTTTCTTCGTAAGGAAGATTTATAATTCTATGTATAAATTTAGTCATTCTACGCTGAATGTTTTCTAACGAATTAATATCCATTCTGTAATATGGAGACCAGAACTGAGCTGCGTAATCTAGGTGAGGCCTTACTAACGATGTATAAAGCTGTAATATAACCTCTGGACTTCTGTTTCTTACACTTCTTGATATAAATCCCAGTAATCTGTTTGCCTTATTACGTATGCTTAGGCATTGCTGGCTGGGTTTAAGGTTGCTGCTTACCATAACCCCCAAGTCCTTTTCACAATCTGTATGGCTAAGTTCTACGTTATTTAACTTATAAGTGCTTGGGTTATGGACACTCCCGAGCTTCAGAACCTTGCATTTATCTACATTGAACTGCATCTGCCACTTTTCTGACCAGGAATTGAGTTTGTCTAAATCCTCCTGAAGTTCCCTGACATCTACGTTTGAATCAATTATCCTACCTATCTTCGTGTCATCAGCGAATTTGCTCATATCACTAGTAATTCCCTCATCAAGGTCATTGATATATATTATAAACAACAACGGGCCTAAGACTGATCCCTGTGGAACGCCACTTGTTACAGATCCCCACTCGGATTTAACCGCATTTATGCACACTCTCTGTTTCCTATAGGTGAGCCATGACTCGATCCATGACAGCACTTTTTCCCCAATGCCATGAGCTGCCACTTTCTTTAACAGTCTCTGGTGTGGTACTCTATCAAAAGCCTTACTAAAATCTAAATAAACAATATCAAATTCTTTATCGTGATCAACAGCCTCAAAAGCTTTACTAAAAAAGGTTAATAAATTAGATAGGCAGGAACGGCCCCTCGTGAATCCATGCAGAGTATCATTAATCAAATTATGGTTATCTAGATGACTTCTAATAATATCAGCTATACGTAATTGACTCTAGTAATTTGCCATCAATTGAGGTTAGGCTTATTGGGCGGTAATTTGACGGTAGTGACTTGTCCCCTACTTTAAAAATAGGAATTACATTAGCCATCTTCCACATATCAGACACTACACCTGTTTGAAGAGATAAATTAAAAATGTTAGATATTGGTTCACAGAGTTCCATTTTGCATTCCTTAAGAACCCTTGCAAAAAGCTCATCAGGACCCGGCGATTTATTTTGTTTCAGTCGGTCTAGTTGTTTCATAACCATTTCACTAGTGACTGTGATATTACATAATTTATCTTCTTCAGGGCCACTATAAAAATTAATTACTGGGATATTATAAGTGTCTTCCTGTGTGAAAACCGAGAGAAAATAATTATTAAAAATAGAGCACACATATCATTCTCCTTGTCAGTAAGATGCCGAGTTATTTTTAAGGGGACCTATCTTATCCCTAACTTTTGTTCTATAAACTTGGAAAAAACTTTTTGGGTTAGTTTTTTAATCCCTAGCAACTTTAATTTCATAGTCCCATTTAGCTTTTCTTATACCCTTTTTAACGTCCCTCTTAATGTCAGTATACTGATTTATAAGATGACCCTCACCTCTATTTATGCGCCTATAAATTCCTTTCTTCTGCCCTAAAAGATACTTAAGCCTATTATTCATCCATTTTGGGTCATTTCTACTTAAATGATAAATGTTCTTTAATATCGTTTATTGTCATATTAGATGAATTGTGATAGATAAATAAGCCATAGAACTGATATTAGCTTGTCATATTTAAGTATTTTGTTATTTTTATTTTATTTTTTATTAACACATCGGCCGTCTCCCACCAAGGCAGGGTGGCCCGAAAAAGAAAAACTTTCGTCATCATTCACTCCATCACTGTCTTGCCAGAGGCATGCTTACACTGGTTATAAAGCTGCAACATTAACACTCCTCCTTCAGAGTGCAGACACTGTACTTCCCATCTCCAGGACTTGAGTCCGGCCTGCCGGTTTCCCTGAATCCCTTCATAAATGTTACCGTGCTCACTCTCCAACAGCACGTCAAGTCCTAAAAACCATTTGTCTCCATTCACTCCTATCAAATACGCTCAAGCATTATTACAACCTCAGGTTCAATGGCCTGTTATCCTGAGTGTAAAAGGGAGCTTGGAGCAAAGAAACACAGTAGAAAATGCTTTGAATTTGTATTTCCTTCACCAAGCAATTTGTATTATATCAGACTTTTGTCTTTTCCTTCACCAAGTATTAGATAAGGCTTTGTACAAGTATGTACACTATGTACAGAGAGAGTAATAGTAGTGCACGCCACGGTCGTCAAGGCAAAACAGCAGCCAATAGACAGAGACAATCGTACCACAACCAGCTCAATGCAGGAATGACAATGACAAATTTGCGAGTGGTAACCACATCGCCTTTGCCATTGTCAAACTCGCATTATGATTGGCTGAACCGAGTCGTTGATTTGTTAAAAGGCCCCATCTCAAACCATTAACGATGGTTCGCTGGTTGGAGGGGAGCCTATGTGGGTGTGTTTAACATGCTCCGAATAAAGGGTACGTACTTTTTGCATGCAACAAGCATGCTTGCTGGAAGTCCAAGCCCCCTCGCACACAAAACCTCCTTTACCTCCTCCCTCCAACCTTTCCTAGGCTGACCCCTACCCCGCCTTCCCTCCATTACAGATTTGTACACTCGAAGTTATTCTATTTTGTTCCATTCTCTCTGCATGTCCGAACCACCTCAAGAACCCCTCTTCAGCCCTCTGGATAATAGTTTTAGTAATCCCTCACCTCCTCCTAATTTCCAAACTACATATTCTCTGCCTTATATTCACATCAGACATGACATCTCTTTGTTGCAACATTCACAACCCATGCCTCACACCCATACAAGAGTGTTGGTATAACTATACCGTCAAACATTCCCCCTTTTGTCTCCAAACACTCTTCCTCTCCCAACAAGAGTCTTCAATGAAGGTATGTAATAGTGATTTAAATGTTCATTTATCCATTTCATTAGTGCTTTATATTTATTTCTCATTGTTTTCTGTATGTAAATCTAGTATTTAATCTCT
Organism: Cherax destructor; assembly: GCA_009830355.1. Taxonomy (NCBI): domain Eukaryota; kingdom Metazoa; phylum Arthropoda; class Malacostraca; order Decapoda; family Parastacidae; genus Cherax; species Cherax destructor. Next base: position 73,843 of record WNWK01007745.1, read on the forward strand.
AAAAAATGTAGTTTTTGCTAATACTTTTGGGTGTCTGAAACAGATTACGTAATTGGATTTACATTATTTCTTATGGGAAATGGTTTCGCAAATCGTAAATTTCGCCTTTAGACAGACTCTCTGGAACGGATTAATTACGATAATCGAGGGTCCACTGTATTTTTAAATGTTTGTACAGTAGTGTACTGTATATTGTAATAAACAGAATAGAAAAAATCAGCTCTAATATACATTATTTAGGTATGCATGGTGATCAGAGAGCCCATTGTAAGTCCAAGTCGTCAGTAAACGAGTACGTCGCTAAGTGAGGAGAGGCTATATTATATTAAATAATTAAATGAATACATTGTACATTGTATTTAATATAATTTGATCAGTGCCTTGTATATTGGGGACATTAATAAGGCTTTAATCTGGAGTTTTTCCTTTTTCAGGTCCCTATCAGCCCTCCTATGATATGATGCTTAAATTTTATGGGCTGTATAAGCAAGCTGTTGAGGGGCCATGTACAGAGCCCAAACCTGCCTTTTATGAGGTGGTGAAGGGATATAAATGGAAGGCTTGGCATAACTTAGGAGATATGTCAAAAATCGATGCAATGAATTGTTATGTAGATGAACTGAAGAAGGTAAGAAACTTATGTAAATTAAGTATGTGTAATGAATTTCTTCTTTAGTCTTCCCATTGTTGTACAAGTAATGTTTTCATTATATCCAGCAGTTTCAATATTACCCGTGCAAAATAATGCAATCAAACAACTGTTGTAGTCTTTCATTCAGGATAACTAATCTCTCTCTGGATCACATTTTCAACAGTTTGAGAGGCACATCTGGAAACCTAATAATTGAACTTACAGAATAGTTTTGCTTAAAATTTGCCAATCTTTAGAATGCTGCTAGGTGGACCTTATATTTAAAATTTTATTCTGATCAATTGTTTCAGTATGGACCCCCGGAAATCGTACTGCTCCCAACTCGAACAATTATGTTTGTGTATTTTTTTAAGTGCTTTTGTAAATGTATTTTTGGGGGTCTGAAACGGATTAATCTAATTTACATTTGTCCTTATGGGAACAAATTCGTTAGGTAACGGCACTAGAACAGCATTCTGGAACAAATTATGTCCGATTTCTGGGGGTCCACTGTACTGTATATGAAAGATGTATAGGTTGACAAGAGTGTGTATAGTATAAATCTGGGGTAGATGGAGGATTTGGGGTAGATTTGGAGGAAGGGTGTGAGTTATGTTTTGAGTGGTTTTGTATTGAGCATCCAGCAGGCAGGTGTGTGTGTTAGATTAGAGTAACTGGAGAAAAATGTTTTTTGGTATTTGACACACTGTTGGAGTGTGATCAAGATAATGTTTATGTAGGGATTCAGGGATACTGGTCAGACACACTTGAGTTCTGAGATGGAAAGTACAGTGCCTGCACTCTAAAGAATGGGTAAGAATATGTTAATTCTGAGGGTCAATTGAATTGTGATGTCCATATGCTTCTGTCAGAACAGCTGTTGAATGAATTATGGTCAGTGTGTTTCCTTTATTAGACCACCCTAACTTAATGTAAAATAAATGTTATGGTAAAAAAAATCTTTTCTTTGGGTCGATAAGTGAGGAGCCGCCCCTTACTGATATTTCAAGCATACTGTACTAGTAGTGGGTTTGAGTCAACCATCTTTAGATATTGTCTTAATGTCACCTTTGCACCATTTGTAATATTTTTAGTATATTTTTAAATGTTTTTACAGTAATGTACTGTATACTGTAATAAGCAGAATAGAGGAAATCAACTCTAATATACTTAGGTTTTGCATACTGTGAATACAGGTAATAGGTTTTATTTATTCTGAATAAAGAAAAGGTCATCAGCTTCGTCATTAGAGTTATCAGCAGGGTTTTCAGGAGCTGTAGAGGGCTCGGGTAAGGGAGATGACGGCGAGGAAATGGAAGGACTTGTAGGGGCAGGGGTTGTGAGCGTAGCTTTTCAGAAGAATCTCATTATGTGTATGCTTACCTGACGTGTTGGGCTGCTACACCGGCTGGGTGGCTGGCTGGCCGGCCAGCTGGTGTAGCAGCTCACATTAACCCCACGTCAAACTATACCCATGGTTAAAGTGAGCTAGCCTGTTTTTTTTACCCCTGGGTATATTCTGAGCTAGTCCATTTTATACCATGGGGTATAAAACAGGCTAGCCCAGAATATACCTCTCTAGTCCAGATTATACCTCCCTTGTGTTTTTCATAAATAAGTCTGTTTTTCAATGTCCAGAGTTTTTTCCATTATAATTTATATATTTTGGGCTAGACCAGACTATATCTTTCCTGTCTAGATTATACCTCCTTGTGTTGTTCCAAGAAGGCAATTCAGATCCAAAAATAATAACTCAAAAAGGATGAAAGGTAGGATCATGCATTTTATAGGCATTAAGAAAGGAGATTAATCTTTCAACTGTCCAAACACAGATCTATGTCCTCATTGCTAGTGCTCCAAATATTTTGATTTTTTTTAAATAAAGAGGGCAATTTTCTTTGTATAATAGACCAAAAAAAATTATTTTAGGGTCAGTACTTACCAAGATATAAGGCCGCAAAGTTGGTGTTCGATGCTCACCTGACAGCAACATGGAGTCCTGCTGCTTGCAGAAATGTTACCGATATACAGTGATACCTCGGTTTTCGTACAGCTCCCAACTCGAACAATTATGTAAGTGTATTATTGTAAGTGTATTTTTGGGGGTCTGAAACGGACTAATCTAATTTACATTTGCTCTTATTGGAACAAATTCGTTCAGTAACGGCGCTCGAACAGCATTCTGGAATGCATTGTCGACGAAAACCGAGGTATGACTGTAGTACCTTTTTTCTCATTTTTTTGTAATTTATATAATTTTTATGTTCTGATAATTACAATTTGTAGTAGTTCTTGTGATTTTATAGCTAATGTTTGTTCTGACACTAATATTAGGTAATGAAATAGTACTCAAAGAGTCACAAACACACTGACAGGTGAACATTTTTACCTGCCCTGGTCACATTTTTTTTTTTATTAACACATCGGCCGATTCCCACCAAGGCAGGATGGCCCAAAAAAGAAAAACTTTCATTATCATTCACTCCATCACTGTCTTGCCCAAGGGTGCTTTACACTACAGTTATAAAACTGCAACATTAACACCCCTCCTTCAGAGTGCAGACACTGTACTTCTCATCTCCAGGACTCAAGTCCGGCCTGCCGGTTTCCCTGAATCCCTTCATAAATGTTACTTTGCTCACACTCCAACAGCAAGTCAAGTATTAAAAACCATTTGTCTCCATTCACTCCTATCAAATACGCTCACGCATGCTTGCTGGAAATCCAAGCCCCTTGCACACAAAACCTCTTTTACCCCCTCCCTCCAATCTTTCCTAGGCCGACCTCTACCCCGCCTTCCCTCCACTACAGATTTATACACTCGAAGTCATTCTGTGTCGTTCCATTCTCTCTACATGTCCGAACTACCTCAACAACCCATCCTCAGCCCTCTGGATAATAGTTTTGGTAATCCTGCACCTCCTCCTAATTTCCAAACTCCAAATTCTCTGCATTATATTCACACCACACATTGACCTCAGACATGACATCTCCACTGCCTCCAGCCTTCTCCTCGTTACAACATTCATCACCCATGCTTCACACCCATATAAGAGTGTTGGTATAACTACACTCTCATACATTCCCCTCTTTACTTCCATGGACAAAGTTCTTTGTCTCCACAGACTCCAAAGTGCACCACTCACCCTTTTCCCCTCATCAATTCTATGATTCACCTCATCCTTCATAGACCCATCTGCTGACATGTCCACTCCCAAATATCTGAATACATTCACCTCCTCCATACTCTCTCCCTCCAATCTGTTATCCAATCTTTCGTCACCTAATCTTTTTGTTATCCTCATCACCTTACTCTTTCCTATATTCACTTTCAATTTTCTTTTTTTACATACCCTACCAAATTCATCCACTAACCTCTGCAACTTCTCTTCAGAATTTCCCAAAAGCACAGTGTCATCAGCAAAAAGCAAGTGTGACAACTCCCACTTTGTATTTGATTCTTTGTCTTTTAACCCCACACCTCTTGCCAAGACCCTCACATTCACTTCTCTTACAACCCCATCTATAAATATATTGAACAACCATGGTGACATCACACATCCTTGTCTAAGGCCCACTTTTACTGGGAAACAATTTCCCTCTCTCCTACACACTCTAACCTGAGCCTCACTATCCTCATAAAAGCTCTTCACTGCTTTCAGTAACCTACCTCCTATTCCATACACCTGCAACATCTGCCACATTGCCCCCTATCCACCCTATCATACGCCTTTTCCAAATCCATAAATGCTACAAAAACCTCTTTACCCTTATCTAAATACTGTTCACCTATATGTTTCACTGTAAACACTTGGTCTACACACCCCCTACCTTTCCTAAAGCCCTCTTGTTCATCTGCTATCCTGCTCTCCGTCTTATCTTAATTCTTTCAATAATAACTCTACCATACACTTTACCTGGTATACTCAACAGACTTCTTCTTTCAACAAATCGGCCGTTTCCCACCAAGGCGGGGTGGCCCAAAGAGAAAAACAAAAGTTTCTCTTTTTAACTTTAGTAATGTATGCAGGAGAAGAGGTTACTAGCCCCTTGCTCCCGGCATTTTAGTCGACTCTTACGACACGCATGGCTTACGGAGGAAGAATTCTGTTCCACTTCCCCATGGAGACTCAACAGACTTATTCCCCTATAATTTTTGCACTCTCTTTTGTCCCCTTTGCCTTTATACAAAGGAACAATACATGCTCTCTGTCAATCCCTAGGTACCTTACCCTCTTCCATACATTTATTAAATAATAGCACCAACCACTCCAAAACTATATCCCCACCTGCTTTTAACATTTCTATCTTTATCCCATCAATCCCAGCTGCCTTACCCCCTTTCATTCTACCCACTGCCTCACGAACTTCCCCCACACTCACAACTGGCTCTTCCACACTCCTACAAGATGTTATTCCTCCTTGCCCTATACACGAAATCACAGCTTCCCTGTCTTCATCAACATTTAACAACTCAAAATATTCCCTCCATCTTCCTGATACCTCTAACTCTCCATTTAATAACTCTCCTCTCCTATTTTTAACTGTCAAAGCCATTTGTTCCCTAGGCTTCCTCAACTTATTAATCTCACTCCAACACTTTTTCTTATTTTCAACAAAATTTGTTGATAACATCTCACCCACTCTCTCATTTGCTCTCTTTTTACATTGCTTCACCACTCTCTTAACCTCTCTTTTTCTCTCCATATACTCTTCCCTCCTTGCATCACTTCTACTTTGTAAAAACCTCTCATATGCTAACTTTTTCTCCCTTACTACTCTCTTTACATCATCATCCCACCAATCGCTCATCTTCCCTCCCGCACCTACTTTCCTGTAACCACAAACTTCTGCTGAACACTCTAACACTACATTCTTTAACCTACCCCATACATCTTCGACACCATTGCCTACACTCTCACTAGCCCATCTATCCTCCAATAGTTGTTTATATCTTACCCCAACTGCCTCCTCTTTTAGTTTATAAACTTTCACCTCTCTCTTACTTATTGCTTCTATTTTCCTTGTATCCCATCTACCTTTTACTCCCACTTTAGCTACAACTAAAAAGTGATCTGATATATCTGTGGCCCCTCTATAAACATGTACATCCTGAAGTCTACTCAACAGTCTTTTATCTACCAATACATAGTCCAACAAACTACTGTCATTACGCCCTACATCATATCTTGTATACTTATTTATCCTCTTTTTCTTAAAATATGTATTACAGTAGATCGTCATTTAGCACGGTAGTTACGTTCCTGAAAATGTCGTGTTAGATAATTAAAAGAACTTATGGGAAAAATAGGGTTACGTTCCTGGGAGTCCCCAAAAAGCCAAACAAGTTTTTTTTAGACCAACACATCTTACAAAAATAAAAGTGAATATGTAATTGTAGTTCATTATCATGATGTATTATGTTGTTTTTACTGCTTAAGACTACAAATGTAACATAAATAATAGTTTTTACCTTAAATTGTGGGTGCTGGTGTTTGTGGATGATTGTGAAGAGAGTGGAGAGTTATGCTGTGGCCCTACTGGGCTGAGGTGGATGGTAGAGGTTCTGGAACTGAAGTTGATGATTGTACTGTCTAACTTTAAGTCATTCAGTAAGTCAGTCAAGTCATTCAGTAAGTCAGTCAAGTCATTCAGTAAGTCAGTCAAGTCATTCAGTAAGTCAGTCAAGTCATTCAGTAAGTCAGTCAAGTCATTCAGTAAGTCAGTCAAGTCATTCATATGTCAGTCAGTAAGTCAGTCAAATCAGTCAGTCAGTAAGTCAGTCAAGTCAGTCAAGTCAGTCAGTCAGTAAGTAAGTCAGTCAAGTCAGTCAGTCAGTCAGTCAGTCAGTCACACAAACTTATGTTTACCTCTTTTTATGTGTACAAAGTAACACTTCATTATGGCCACGGGTTATGTCTTGTCTAATATCTTTGTTTTCTTCGTTAATTCTAAGACTTAAATGCTTATACCTTTTCTTGCCACTTTGAGCAACACTTTGATTGCTTGGCAGATACAAGATATAGTAATTTAAAGATCAAAACACAATTCACTCTCTCTCATTCTTCAGAAACACAGCTGGCTTGTAGCAGAGGACTTTTTTTTGATGCGTATGAAATACGTACGAATGCTGGGATGGTGGGGTCCAGGGTGGCTGGGGAAGGCCGGTGGTGTCCGCTGAACAACAACAAGGCGGCTGCTTGTGGGAATGGTTATTTATTTTTCCTTCCCGCAAACTGTAAGTAAGTTTATTCAGGTATACACAGATACAGTTACAAAGATTATCATACATAGCAGCATATGTGTAAAGAACCTAGGATAACCCAAAAAAGTCAGAGTGACTTATTTCCATTCTGTCTGACTTTTTTTGGGTTATCCTAGGTTCTCTACACATATGCTGCTATGTATGATAATCAATGTAACTGTAGTCACCTAATTGTGGTTGCAGGGGTTGATACTCAGCTCCTGGCCCCGTGTATCTGAATAAACTTACAGTTTTCGGGAAGGAAAAACAAATTCCCTTTTCCTCTAAGCACGAGGATTGGGCTTACACTTGAAATCACCTGATGCATTACCACAAAGGAGCAAGGTGAAGCGATCCTTTGCTGTCTTGAAGCCTGGTGCACTTTTCTCTTGCTGACTGATATAAGTTCGTGTTGGCATTTTCTTCGAGAAAACACTTCTCTCGTCAGCATTAAACACTTGATGTGGCTCATAGCCACCCTCAGTAGGACCCCCACTGACTCAATGGTTTAACCCACCGCGGACTACTGTGTGTTCAAAAAATTTTCCCCTCCCACAAACCGTGTAATATAATTTTTACATCGTGTTAGATAATAATGTGCCTCAATTCTTCAGTCGTGCAATACCCATAACGTGCAACATAATCTCGTGCTAAATGACGATCTACTGTACCTATAACTAAACCCCTTTCTATACAAAGTTCAATCAAAGGGCTCCCATTATCATTTACACCTGGCACCCCAAACTTACCTACCACACCCTCTCTACATGTTTCTCCTACTTTAGCATTTAGGTCCCCTACCACAATTACTCTCTCACTTGGTTCAAAAGTTCCTATACATTTGCTTAACATCTCCCAAAATCTCTCTCTCTTCTCTACACTCCTCTCTTCTCCAGATGCATACACTCTTATTAAGACCCACTTTTCACATCCGACCCTTATTTTAATCCTCATAATCCTTGAATTTACACATTTATATTCTCTCTTCTCCTTCCATAACTGGTCCTTCAACATTATTGCTACCCCTTCCTTAGCTCTAACTCTCTCAGATACTCCTGAATTAATCCCATTTATTTCTCCCAACTGAAAGTCGCCTACCCCCTTCAGCTTTGTTTCGCTTAGGGCCAGGACATCCAACTTCTTTTCATTCATAACATTTTATCATCCGCACTATATCCACTCACATTCAAACATCCCAGTTTTATAAAGTTTTTCTTCTTCTCTTTTAGTCACATACGTATTATTGTCTACAAATACATTACAGTGGACCCCCGGAAATCGGACATAATTCGTTCCAGAATGCTGTTCTAGTGCCGTTACCGAACGAATTTGTTCCCATAAGGACAAATGTAAATTAGATTAGGCCGTTTCAGACCCCCAAAAATACACTTACAGAAGCACTTACAAAAATACACTTACATAATTGTTCAAGTTGGGAGCAGTACGATTTCCAGGGGTCCACTGTATATACAAAGTATTTATAGGTCCCAGCAATGTTTTAGACATGTTAGAGTACAGTGGTACCTCGAGTTACGATATTTTTTCGTTCGAGAATGCTGTTCAAGTGCCATTACCAAACGAATTTATCCCCATAAGGAATAATGTAAAATAGACTAGTCCTTTTACACCCCCAAAAATATACTTACAAAAGCATTTAAAAAAATAAACTTACATAAAAGGGCGATTTTGGGGACCATCGTAACTCGAGGTACCACTGTATATGAAACTCCTTGAAGCACAGTGTAAGACAAGTGTCACTCCACTGCTGACAGTGCAGTAGTGATCGTGCACTGCTCCAGGGAACCTTGGTTTTATTTGTTCTCGCTGTTACACATAAACATGTCTGTCTGTCTAGCTCTGTCTCTGTTTATCTCTGTCTCTGCTTATCTGTCTTTCTGTCTGCCTGTGTGTCTGTCTTCCTGTCTCTCTTTCTGCTTGTCTCTCGGTCTCAGAGAGAGAGCCGCTCATGAACCAACAGGTAGTATTACACACGATGCAGAGTCATCAAGTCCGATTCCTGAACAGAGATTGACAGAGACAGAGATAGACAGAGACAGAGATAGACAGAGACAGAGATAGACAGACAGAGATAGACAGAGACAGAGATAGACAGAGACAGAGATAGACATAGACAGAGACAGAGATAGACAGACAGAGATAAACAGAGACAGAGATAGACAGAGACAGAGATAGACAGAGACAGAGATAGATACAGACAGAGATAGATACAGACAGACAGAGATAGTTACATATAGGTGAAGATAGAGACAGACAGAGATAGATACAGACAGACAGAGATAGATACAAACAGATGGAGATAGAGACAGCCAAACTCAATCAGCCAGCCACCCACCCACCCATCTACTCATCATATTTGGTCAAAGAGACATTTGGGTGTGTGCTGATAATCCTTTATTTAGATACAACATAGCGAATGCTCCTAGTTGAAAAGAAACAAAGTACCCAAATTAGGATGCACTACCTGACTAGGTAAGCGCACATTGTACCTCCTAGTCCTAATATATCATTAATTGTACACTGTATAGATGGAAATCTATAGTGGGAGTGCAGGGCCTCTCCCTACATAACACGTAATTACTGACTTACATATTAGGAAGGTAATTCGTGTGCGTCGGCCCCACGTTTCTCTGCCTCGCCTACAGGCGGCGCAAGGTTGCCGCCAAACCGTCATATTTCACTCACTCTATGTCACGTCATCTACATCCCACAATATTAGTTGAGCCAAATCACAAGTAGCAATAATTTTTTACTTAGAATTTTTCAACCTTTTCACCTTCCTTTACATAGAAATTCCTTGATGTATTGGTCTGTTTGAATAATGTTTGTTTTAGATGAAGAAAAATCATTCTTAATGTTATAAGGGCTTTTTGGTAATGTAGAAAGATCTAAGTATACAAAGCTTTTATCCTGAAGTATATTTCTTACCAGTATCCTGAAGCATATTTCTTACCAGTATCCTGAAGTATATTTCTTACCAGTATCCTGAAGCATATTTCTTACCAGTATCCTGAAGTATATTTCTTACCAGTATCCTGAAGCATATTTCTTACACAAACACATTTCATTTCTAATAATATTAAGATAATTTTCTACTTGCCTTAGTCAAATAATTTTTTTAGGACTAAAATAATGATGACATTTTTACTCTTGTAACATGGTGAGTGGCAAGGTAAAAAAAAGTTCCATCATAACCTGTGTTCACCACAGCTGGGGTTCACTGTGCTTGTGTTCACCACAGCTGGGGTTCACTGTGCTTGTGTTCACAGCTGGGGTTCACTGTGCTTGTGTTCACCACAGCTGGGGTTCACTGTGTTTGTGTTCACCACAGCTGGGGTTCACTGTACTTGTGTTCAGCACAGCTGGGGTTTACTGTACTTGTGTTCAGCACAGCTGGGGTTCACTGTACTTGTGTTCACTACAGCTGGGATTCACTGTACTTGTGTTCACCACAGCTGGGGTTCACTGTGCTTGTGTTCAACACAGCTGTAGTTCACTGTACTTGTGTTCACCACAGCTGGGGTTCACTGTACTTGTGTTCACCACAGCTGGGGTTCACTGTACTTGTGTTCACCACAGCTGGGGTTCACTGTACTTGTGTTCACCACAGCTGGGGTTCACTGTACTTGTGTTCACCACAGCTGGGGTTCACTGTACTTGTGTTCACCACAGCTGGGGTTACTGTGCTTGTGTCACAGTGGGTTCACTGTGCTTGTGTTCACCACAGCTGGGGTTCACTGTCTTGTGTCACCACAGCTGGGGTTCACTGTCTTGTGTAACACCACAGCTGGGGTTCACTGTCTTGTGTTCACCACAGCTTGGGTTCACTGTCTTGTGTTCACCACAGCTGGGTTCACTGTACTTGTGTTCACACAGCTGGGGTTCACTGTGCTTGTGTCAGCACAGCTGGGGTTCCTGTACTTGTGTTCACCACAGCTGGGGTTCACTGTACTTGTGTTCACCACAGCTGGGGTTCACTGTGCTTGTGTTCACCACAGCTGGGGTTCACTGTGCTTGTGTTCACCACAGCTGGGGTTCACTGTGCTTGTGATCACCACAGCTGGGGTTCACTGTCTTGTGTCACCACGCTGTTCACTGTCTTGTGTTCACCACAGCTGGGGTTCACTGTCTTGTGTTACCACAGCTGGGGTTCACTGTGCTTGTGTTCACCACAGCTGGGGTTCACTGTGCTTGTGTTCACAGCTGGGGTTCACTGTGCTCGTGTTTACCACAGCTGGGGTTCACTGTGCTTGTGTTCACAGCTGGGATTCACTGTGCTTGTGTTCACCACAGCTAGGGTTCACTGTACTTGTGTTCACCACAGCTGGGGTTCACTGTACTTTTGTTCACCACAGCTGGGTTTCACTGTGCTTGTGTTCACCACAGCTGGGTTTCACTGTGCTTGTGTTTACAGCTGGAGTTCACTGTACTTGTGTTCACCAAAGGTGGGGTTCACTGTGCTTGTGTTCACTACAGCTGGGGTTCACTGTGCTTGTGTTCACAGCTGGGGTTAACTGTACTTGTGTTCACCACAGCTGGGGTTCACTGTACTTTTGTTCACCACAGCTGGGGTTCACTGTGCTTGTGTTCACCACAGCTGGGGTTCACTGTGCTTGTGTTCACCACAGCTGGGGTTCACTGTGCTTGTGTTCCACAGCTGGGGTTCACTGTACTTGTGTTCACCACAGCTGGGGTTCACTGTACTTGTGTTCACCACAGCTGGGGTTCACTGTGCTTGTGTTCACAGCTGGGGTTCACTGTGCTTGTGTTCACACAGCTGGGGTTCACTGTGCTTGTGTTCACCACAGCTGGGGTTCACTGTGCTTGTGTTCACAGCTGGAGTTCACTGTACTTGTGTTCACCACAGCTGGGGTTCACTGTACTTTTGTTCACCACAGCTGGGGTTCACTGTGCTTGTGTTCACCACAGGTGGGGTTCACTGTGCTTGTGTTCACAGCTGGGTTCACTGTATTGTGTTCACCACAGCTGGGTTCACTGTATTGTGTTCACCACAGCTGGGGTTCACTGTACTTGTGTTCACAAGCTGGGTTCACTGTACTTGTGTTCACAGCTGGGTTCACTGACTTGTTTTCACCAAGCTGGGGTTCACTGTACTTGTGTACACCACAGCTAGGGTTCACTGTACTTGTGTTCACTACAGCCGGGGTTCACTGTAATTGTGTTCACCACAGCTGGGTTTCACTGTAATTGTGTTCACCACAGCTGGGGTTCACTGTGCTTGTGTTCACAGCTGGAGTTCACTGTACTTGTGTTCACCACAGATGGGGTTCACTGTACTTGTGTAACACCACAGCTGGGGTTTACTGTACTTGTGTTCACACAGCTGGGGTTCACTGTGCTTGTGTAACCACAGCTAGGGTTCACTGTACTTGTGTTCACCACAGCTCGGGGTTCACTGTACTTTTCACCACAGCTGGGGTTCACTGTCTTGTGTAACACCACAGCTGGGGTTCACTGTCTTGTGTAACACCACAGCTTGTGTTCACTGTATTGTGTTCCACAGTTGGAGTTCACTATGCTTGTGTAACACCACAGCTGGGGTTCACTGTACTTGTATAACACACAGCTGGGGTTCACTGTACTTGTGTTCACCACAGCTGGGGTTCACTGTACTTGTGTTCACCACAGCTGGGGTTCACTGTACTTGTGTAACACCACAGCTGGGGTTTACTATGCTTGTTTAACACCACAGCTGGGTTTCACTGTACTTGTGTAACACCACAGCTGGTGTTCACTGTACTTGTGTAACACCACAGCTGGTGTTCACTGTACTTGTGTAACACCACAGCTGGTGTTCACTGTACTTGTGTAACACCACAGCTGGTGTTCACTGTACTTGTGTAACACCACAGCTGGTGTTCACTGTACTTGTAACACCACAGCTGGTGTTCACTGTACTTGTGTAACACCAAAGCTGGGGTTCACTGTACTTGTGTAACACCACAGCTGGGGTTCACTGTACTTGTGAAACACCACAGCTGGGGTTCACAATGCTTGTGTAACACCACAGCTCTTGTTCACTGTACTTGTGTTCACCACAGCTGGGGTTCACTTGCTTGTGTAACACCACAGCTGAGGGTTCACTATGCTTGTGTAAAACCACAGCTGAGGTTCACTGTACTTGTGTTCACCACATCTGGGGTTCACTATGCTTGTGTAACACCACAGCTGGGGTTCAATGTACTTGAGTAACACAGCAGTGGTTCACTGTACTTGTGTAACAGCACAGCTGGGGTTCACTTTACTTGTGTAACACCGCAGCTGGGGTTCACTATGCTTGTGTAACATCACAGCTGGGGGTTCACTGTACTTGTGTTCACCACAGCTGGGGTTCACTATGCTTGTGTAACACCACAGCTGGGGTTCACTGTACTTGTGTTCACCACAGACGGGGTTTCACTGTACTTGTGTAACACCACAGCTGGGGTTTACTGTACTTGTGTTCACCACAGCTGGGGTTCACTGTGCTTGTGTAACCACAGCTTGAGTTCACTGTATTTGTGTTCACCACAGCTGGGGTTCACTGTATTTGTGTTCACCACAGCTGGGGTTCACTGTACTTGTATTCACAATTGGGGTTCACTGTACTTGTGTTCACAGCTGGGGTTCACTGCACTTGTTTTCACCATAGCTGGGGTTCACTGTACTTGTGTAACACCACAGCTAGGGTTCACTGTACTTGTGTTCACTACAGCCGGGGTTCACTGTAATTGTGTTCACCACAGCTGGGTTTCACTGTAATTGTGTTCACCACAGCTGGGGTTCACTGTGCTTGTGTTCACAGCTGGAGTTCACTGTACTTGTGTTCACCACAGATGGGGTTCACTGTACTTGTGTAACACCACAGCTGGGGTTTACTGTACTTGTGTTCACCACAGCTGGGGTTCACTGTGCTTGTGTAACCACAGCTAGGGTTCACTGTACTTGTGTTCACCACAGCCGGGGTTCACTGTACTTTTCACCACAGCTGGGGTTCACTGTACTTGTGTAACACCACAGCTGGTGTTCACTGTACTTGTGTAACACCACAGCTTGTGTTCACTGTATTTGTGTTCACCACAGTTGGAGTTCACTATGCTTGTGTAACACCACAACTGGGGTTCACTGTACTTGTATAACAGCACAGCTGGGGTTCACTGTACTTGTGTTCACCACAGCTGGGGTTCACTGTACTTGTGTAACACCACAGCTGGGGTTTACTATGCTTGTGTAACACCACAGCTGGGGTTCACTGTACTTGTGTAACACCTCAGCTAGTGTTCACTGTACTTGTGTAACACCACAGCTGGGTTTCACTGTACTTGTGTAACACCACAGCTGGTGTTCACTGTACTTGTGTAACACCACAGCTGGTGTTCACTGTACTTGTGTAACACCACAGCTGGTGTTCACTGTACTTGTGTAACACCACAGCTGGTGTTCACTGTACTTGTGTAACACCACAGCTGGTGTTCACTGTACTTGTAACACCACAGCTGGTGTTCACTGTACTTGTGTAACACCAAAGCTGGGGTTCACTGTACTTGTGTAACACCACAGCTGGGGTTCACTGTACTTGTGAAACACCACAGCTGGGGTTCACAATGCTTGTGTAACACCACAGCTCTTGTTCACTGTACTTGTGTTCACCACAGCTGGGGTTCACTATGCTTGTGTAACACCACAGCTGGGGTTCACTATGCTTGTGTAAAACCACAGCTGAGGTTCACTGTACTTGTGTTCACCACATCTGGGGTTCACTATGCTTGTGTAACACCACAGCTGGGGTTCAATGTACTTGAGTAACACAGCAGTGGTTCACTGTACTTGTGTAACAGCACAGCTGGGGTTCACTTTACTTGTGTAACACCGCAGCTGGGGTTCACTATGCTTGTGTAACATCACAGCTGGGGGTTCACTGTACTTGTGTTCACCACAGCTGGGGTTCACTATGCTTGTGTAACACCACAGCTGGGGTTCACTGTACTTGTGTAACACCACAGCTGGTGTTCACTGTACTTGTGTAACACCACAGCTTGTGTTACTGTATTTGTGTAACACCACAGCTGGGGTTCACTATCCTTGTGTAACACCACAGCTGGTGTTGACTGTACTTGTGTTCACCACAGCTGGGGTTCACTATGCTTGTGCAACACCACAGCTGGGGTTCACTGTACTTGTGTAACACCACAGCTGGGGTTCACTGTGCTTGTGTAACACCACAGCTGGGGTTCACTGTACTTGTGTAACACCACAGCTGGGGTTCACTATGCTTGTGTAACACTACAGCTAGGGTTCACTGTACTTGTGGGGAATTAAGAGATTACCTGTCTGGGCTTCACCGCCACTTACAACAAAGTATTCTCCTGGGGAGTTGAACGACTAGTATAATTTTACCGCGGTTACCCCCGTTGAGGCGTGTGAGAAAACTTGACCCACTCCTGGTCACATCCAAGGGGTCCCTTCAATATTCTCACTCTAAATCCACATCTATCCTTGACCAGTTTATTAAGAATGGGTAACACCAATAGTTATGGTATTGTTAATTTTAGTGGACTGTATGGGTTAATATCTGACTGATTGGGGAGAAGGAGGAGAGAGTACAATTTGGTAATATCACTCACCCTCTATCCGTGTCTTGGGTGTTCACTGGAGACCTTCATTATTCCCACCGTAGACACTTAATATCAACATACCTACTGGCCAGCTAGTACGAGGATACAACTTATACTTACGGTGGGGAAGAATCAGCATTCTTGTCGCTATTCTTTAACGGATCCCATGGTCCTGCTCGGTAGAGATTATTCTTCCGGCAAGAAGATGATGTTGGTGGTTGTCCCGATGAGTCAAGAGAAGATTGATTCCTTGAATTCTCTTACGCCCACGAGACCGGGCGTTATTTAACGTGGTTGGTCGGGGTAGCGATTCATATCCTCTCACTATTCCCTTTTATTAGTTTATACGTAACACTTTAAACACTATTCACACGATGGTTTAATGTCCCACTACTTTATCCTCGTTAGAAGTTAATCCATTAATAATTGTGTACGATGAACACTGATCAAACCGACGCACATTTACTCCATCAAAAACCCGTAATGGCAGCGTCGGTCACTATTTAACACATTATCATTCTATTATTGCAGTTTCTTGTACTTAATGCCCCACATTATGCCCGGCGAATATTCACAATAATCACTATTGTGAAGAGAGACCATTAACCGCGATTTGGTTGTTGTAAACGCCGATTCCCGTCTCCATTATAATCAGAACTCTCCCATCGTTCTACCTTCTTCTGCTTATCCCACGAGACAGGCTGCTCCCTGCCCTCGCTTGACCCAGCTCCGCTTACCCATGCGACTGTCGGGATGGTTCTGTCTTCATCTCAAGAAAAATACAAACCAACAGCCACACATTAAGAATATTCGCATTAGAAAGGTTATCGAGTATAACCTTTCGGGAAAATACCCAATATTTTCCACACAGAAGCCGGGCAGAGTTCGTTGTTAGACGATTCAAATTGCGTCATTTTGCAACAGGAGCTTCCAGCCCACCCTGGACTGAACAGCTGTCTTCCTGGTAGGTCGGATCACACTTCCTGTCTCTGGTATCCCCTGGTCTGTGTCGTCTTCAACATCACTCGTCACTTTCCCTTAGGTTTTCATTCACAGTTGATAGAACACCCTTTAAAATCAACATACCTACTGGGCCATTTTTAGGGGTTTCAACTTATACTTACGGGGGGGAAACAAACATTCTTGTCCCTATTCTTTGGATCCCATGGTCCTGCCGGTAGAGATTATTCTTCCGGGAAGAAATGATGTTTTGGGGGTTGTCCCCATGAGTCAAAAGAAGATTGATTCCTTGAATTCTCTTGCCCACGAGACCGGGCGTTATTTAACGTGGTTGGTCGGGGGGCGATTCATTCCTCTCACTATTCCCTTTTTTTTAGTTTATACTAACATTTTTAAAAACAAATTTACACGATGGTTTAATGTCCCCCTACTTTATCCTCGTTAAGTTAATCCATTAATAATTGTGTACGATGAACACTGATAAACCGGCGCACATTTACTCCATCAAAAAACCCCTAATGGCAGCGTCGGTCACTATTTAACCATTATATTTTTATTATTGCAGTTTTTTACAATGCCCCACATTATGCCCGGGGAATATTCACAATAATCACTTTTGAAGAGAGACCATTAACCGCATTTGGTTTTTGTAAACGCCGATTCCCGTCTCCATTATAATCAGA